>CAUYRT010079908.1:0-18155 GCA_963574885.1 Lepilemur ruficaudatus | reverse complement strand
AACCCCTACCTATAGCACAGGAACTCATATCTAACTCGATAACTGATAAGTGTCCTTAAAACTAATAGGCAGGAATTTGGCTGTGGGGAAAGCCAGAGGAGGAGCGATAATTGACACTAATGGTCCAGCCCGATGTGTGTACCTTGTGTCCTCACTGGTGACTGCCAAAGGCTATCAGAGCAGCTTGTGTGAGCATCTGCATCCCCTGGAGTCCCTGGAGTTCTGCCACCTTTGTGCCAAGCTGAGGTCCCGCCCTGGATGCCCCCTGAGACTGGGTGCCAGGCCTGTGCCTGCAGTGGGTGCGCCCACAGGCATTCCTGCTCTCAGTCCTCGGGACTGTGGCAGGGAGCAGGCTGCTTTCCTGGAATGGAAAGGAGGAAGGAGAAGGAGCAAACAGCACACACTCAGTGTCCCGTGAAGCGACCACAGTCCATACCTGCGCTGTGTCTCTGTCCTAGAACAGCGAGGAGAATTGTAGAGAAGTTTTATGGAACAATACAGGGCCAGCTAGGAGGATGCCCAGTTATTTGGCTCCCTGTCCTCAGGGAAGGGGGAAGATGTGATGTGGAGATTTCAGGGGCATCAGCAAGGAATCCTGGCCCTGACTGTCGGGCACATGATGCAGACATGGGGAGATGCTCTCTGCTGGGATCAGGCCTGAAAGAGGAGCTCGTTCCTTAATGAGTCTCTGGCAGCCCCTGGGGTGACTGTGCATCTGCCTGGGGAGAACTGAGTTACTGCATCCCCTCACCCTCCTCACCATTTTCTTAATCTTTACAGAAATGCACAGCACTTTTTGGTAAATATAAAGTCTTTCTATACCCTAAGGGGTCCTCCTTCATGGTAGCTTAGCAGGGGGGCAGTGCTGTCCAATGTCTCCTTGTGCTGAGATGTTTTTGTCAAGCTTACTTTGTGAAGATTCTACAAAGAAATAATTGGGGTTTATTTTCTATTTCAAGTGTATTATATTAATTATATTGATATGTTTATTAAAATGATGCATGCTTCCCCATGCTAAGATCCTGATGTTGTCTGCAGCCATACCCGACTCCTGTACAATGCAGTGTTGAGCTCCTCAGCAGCCCCCAGGCTAATGAATCTTGTCTGTCTTTTCCACTGTGGGAAGGAGTGTGAGCAAGAGCTAGAAATAATCCCTGGCCTTGGAGAGCTTGGACAACTGAGTCCTCTGGAAGCAGGATCAGGCAGAAGGTCCAGAGAGTAGAGAAAATAGAACCCTCTAGGGCTGGGCTGAACATCAGGGCACACTGCCCTCTCTCCATCCAGAGCGTTCTAGAATTGGGGCTAACTGGAAGTTCTAGGGGAAACATTTAGTAAAAATGTTGAGCTTATATAAAATTGTTTCTGCTGACACATGTTCATTCTTCCTCATAATGGGCTGGTGCTGGGGATGTTTTGTGTCTAAGAGAGCCACACATGGCATTTATGGCAGCAGGGTTCTTGTCCTTTGGTCCTTGGACACCAATTTCAAAGCTCTTGGGACCCAAAAACACTTGAGTTCTATTGGCAGAGTGACAGAGTCGATGGAGTCTGCATACCTGGGTTTGAATCTGTCATTTATTCTCTTTGTCACCTCATCTAGATTGCTTTCTTGAGAATAAAATGGAGACATTAACAACCACTGCAGAGCCTATTGTGCAGGGGTATCATTCGCATATTTTGCCCTATGCCTGGCACATAGCAAGCTCTCAATCAATCATGCTGTTGTTAGTGGGGTGTGTGACACAACTTCCTGAAATTTCAGAAATGGGCTGGGGTCCGATTCTACCTCTGAGGAGTAAGTTCCCCATTCAGTGGGTTTCTGGTTCTCATTCTGGGAGAGGAGGTGCAGAAGGGGAGGGGCTGTGTTATTTTTGAAGTCCCCTGTGGAGTACGAGTGTACCCAGCTTTTGGGGTGTGCCTAGGGCCACAGAGGAGCCTGAAGCCAAAACTACAAAACTATTATCCAGATCAGTGTTTGTAAATTCCATCAAACAAATACATAGGAAAATAAAAATCTCTATTTTGTGTGGAATGCAGTCTGCCTGGAAGACTGCTCTGCTATTTGGGGTTTAGTGCTTTATATAGCAACATCCTGGGCACATATCCATATCCATGAAATCAGGAGATTTAAATATTTGGCCTCACACCCCATTCAAGGAAGCAGTCTCCTTAAATATGGAAGATCATGGCATAGTGGGTCTCACCCCTGCAGGTTTACTGGAATGTCACAAATCCTTTGACTGAGTAAGGCAGACATGATGCTGTTCTCTTAGTTAAAAGCTTGGGAAGTATGAGAGAAAGACCCCATGAAAGTACATGGCTTGCTCGGTAGGGCCAGTGGAGGTGAGCAGAGCCAGGACCCAGGTAGGGCTTTCAGGGCTCCTCTCAGGCCAGTGCTCGCTCCGCCTCCTGGGGAAGCACAGCCCTGGCCGGGCTCCCGTTGGCTGCCCCTCCCAGCCTGGGGCTATAAAGCAGGATTGTCAGGGTTGGTCACCTGCAGCTCTATTCTGCCTCTGGTGTGCCCTGGTCCTGAGGTCCCAGCCAGATGGAAAAGCACCTGTTGCTGCTGCTGCTAGTGCTGGGCCTGTCCTTGAAGCTGGGCTTCCTGCAAGGTGAGTGAGCCCCTGGGGGACAAAGGCAGCAGAGTCCTTGGTAAGCAGACCCACATAGGTGGCTGCGGATTGTTAGGCCATGGGGCATGAAGAGTGAGAGGCAAGGACCACACCTTCCTTTAGGGGGAGATGGGCACAGCCTTCACCCCTCCCAGCCCCTCTCATCTCTCACTTGGCTCCTCTGCTTTGGCCCACTCTGCTCCCCTTCCCCATCCTCTTCCTCTTCCCTCAGGCATTTTCCTTCAGGCTCCTCCACCTCCTGCTAGTGCTAATACCTGATCCTCCCAAGTTCCTCAAGCTTTCTTGTGGAGACCCCAAAATTGTGTTGAAAAGGGAGCAAGGAAGGTTCTTTGTGGAAGATAAAGACAAGAAAGGCTGTTACAGGAAAGACAGTGAGGAGTGGTCACTGGCCTCGGGGTGGTGAGCACTGGACGTGATCTTCTTCCAGCATAGCCCAGCCTGGGAGTGGGGAGATCTTGTTCGTTCCCGGGAAGACCGCTCACCCAGGTGCCCATGTGCCTCCCTCCAAGTGTAAGCTCAGCCTTAGCTCAGCTCCTTCAACTCAGCAGTGGCACTGGCCCTTGTCCAGGCTTCTTTGGGCAAGAGGGGGAGCTCCCTCTCCCGAGCAGCAGCAGAGCCCTCAGAGAGCCTCATTATGCTGGTTTTGACTTTCCAGCTCTACAATGTCATGAGTGCCATCGAGTCAATGCTGATGGGGTTTGTGAGAGTGGAGGAGGCTTCTGCGAGACTCGGGACTGGCAGCAGTGCTTGCTGAGGAAGGTCTATGAAGGTAGGTGGGGCCTGAGAAGTTTTGGGGGGTGACTGTTGCCTTAAGTTAGAGCTGAGGGTTCATGTTCATGGTTAGGGGTGGTATGAATCACCTGTGGGACCCACATAGCAACCTGTGCCCCATGACTGCATGATGGCTATTGGACTTAGGGAGAGACTCCTCAGGAACCCTGAGAAGGTCAGAGAAGTATAGGTGGAGGAGGTTGTTTTTGTTCATTTATCTTTACCTTAAAGGAGTGTGGTAGCATCCTCTGGTTCTGGTACTGGCTGCCAGTGTTCCTTAATTGGGCTAGTGGCCTGGAAGAGAAGTGGGGATTTTCTGTGGGGACCTGAGTGTGACTGGACTTAGGCTCCTAAGACTCCAATGAGTGGACCTGAGTGTGGCGTACTTTCTGGGAACTGGGGACCAAGTGAGAAGGAGGTATTGGGGGTGGGTAGTGCACTTTCTCCTCAGCCCTGTCCTCCCTCTTTTGGGTGGGAGGTGGATTGAACTCTAATGCACAGAGCCCCACAGCTGTCCTAGGAGACCCTGCTATGGGGCATTATCTCAGGCCCCTCAATCCCTGGAGGCAGGTATTCATCCCTCCCAGGGAGCCTGAGCCCTCAGTGGATCTGCCATCTACTCCTTATCCTGGATAGATTGTTGGTGGATTGATCACTGATTCACTCAGCAGTGTTTATTGAACGCTGTGTACAGGCTATGCAGGGTCCCAAACCCGTGTGTCTGCAACTTGAGCTTCTGGGGCCTCACTTACCATCCTCTCTGCCTCTATCCAGATGACATCGTTTCCTATGGACACCAGGGTTGTAGCAGCCTGTGTGCTCCCATGAAGCTCCTGAATCGCAATATTGCTGTGGATATGACATGCTGCAATGACTCACCTTTCTGCAACAAGTTCTAAGGAGAAGACACAGCTTTTGCCCTCATCTGATCAATGCTATTATATATAATGTTTATATATTGCTATAAACAATATCAAAAGGAACATCTTTGTACCTCATATATATTTAATGTCCAGGTAGGTTTATGTCTTCAGGGTGTATTTCCAACCTTATTTCAATAACTTAACATTGTCTCTAGGTTTCCTGTCCAGTCCTGGGACCCATGATGCTCAAATCTGCAGATGTATATTTCTACACATTTGCATCAACCCTTGCTCTGGTTTGCAGAACTTCTAGCCATCTCTTAATTCCTAGGGCTTGGGTCTCTATTCTGAGCCTAGTGGCATCCTTTCTCCTTCCCTTCCTTCCTTTCTTTCTTTCTTCCTTCCTTCTTTCCTTTCTCACTCTTTCCCTTCCATCCTCCCCTCCCTTCTCTTTCTCTCTTATTTTCTCTTCCCTTTTTTCCTATAAACATATATTGAGTATGAATTATGTACCAGGAACTGTGCTAGGCCCTTGAGAAAAAAATAAGACACAGTCTCTCTAGTCAAGGAACTCACAGATCAGTGGAATAAGCAAACAACAAATTGGCAATTATAACACAATGTAATCAGTATTATAACAGTGTGTACATGACAGTCCATAGGTGGGATGTCTGCCCTACATTAGAGCCTTACAGGAAACCTTTATGGAGGACATAGTATGTTGAGGATAAAGAATACATAGGAGTTAATACAGTGGATAAAGTAGGGAAGGCAATATGCAAAGGCACAGAGGTGAGAACATTATGTTGAAGAAACTGCCAATAGTTTGGAGGAATCATGCTCAGTGTAGCAGGAATGGTGGGACATCAAGCCAAGAGGAAGAAACTGTATTAAAAAGAGCTTGGTTGCCATGTTTAGGAATTTAGAATTGATTCTGAAGGCAGTGAGGAGTCATGGCTTTTATGCAAAGGAGTGTTTTTCAAAATGATCATCAGGTAGCAAAGTGAACAATTTTTACAGCAGGCAAGGCAGGTATAGAGAAGATGTGACAATGCTGTTGCACTGATTTGAGTCAGAAATGAGTCTTAAAATTAAGATAGTGGACATGAGGTTGGAAAGGAAGGATTTTAGTAGGTAGACTCTGCAAGACTTAGTAAATATGGCTATTTCTGTTTGGTGTGTTGTGATGACACAGTCTTCTCAGGTGACTTTCAGATTTTGATGTGGGGTGACTAGCTTCATGGTGGTAAAATTAGTCATGGAGGGAATTTTGGCTTCTCTCTTTTTCCTCCAATCTCTGCTGGTTTTGACAGCATGGCAATCAAGGGAGGGATGTTAGAATGTGAAGGGTTAAAAGTCTGTGCCTCACAGAGAAGAGAGCTCTGCACAGATAAAATGCGATTGATCTGAAAGCAACAGACACCTGGATTCATAAAAGGAGATTGGCAGAATAATTGAACAAAACTTCAGTTCCCAGATGCCCAAGCTGCCCTGAATGTTGGTGGCCAACAGAGTGGTCTCTGAATGCTTTGGGTGCCCAGAGTTCTGCTGTCCTAGGCAACGTCTCCCCCTGTTGGCCTCCCACTCCCACATTTATAAGATAATTGGATGTGGGTGGAAGACGATGCTGCATGGGCATCTGTGAGAGGGTAGAGCTGGGACTGGGTCGCGTGGGGGAAACATCCAGGGAAGAGCTCTCAGGTCTCTTGGGTCTCTGGCAGTCTCTGAGATGTTGTGCATCCTGGGTGGGCACCATGCTAGCTCCCACAGGCACCTGGTGGACAAAGCTGGCCCACACACCTGTCAACCACCACAGTCTTCATGGCTGCTGTGACCTGAATCAGGGTCCCCTCTAAGGAGAAATCTCGGACTGGCTCTGTTTTCAGGCCGCATTTCCTCTTCTTTTCTCCTTGCCAGATTGCACTGGGTTGGCCTTTGAAGTCAAACTGGGCTGAAGAGCGGTTTGCGTAGCTGGGTCCAAGAACACATTCTGCCTATCAGGCCCCAGTCAGTATTCACACTGGCTTCCCTTTCAGGGTCTGTGAGGGACTGTGAGACTTGTGATGCAGGGTGTTGTGGAGGCTGCTGGCTGCAGGGAGAGAGAGAGTCTCAGGAGCTGGGGAGGGTGGGAAGAGTGAGGGGGGCGGTGGGTGACGTGTTAGTTGGAGTAGGCTAGCTGCTGTATGTAAAGCTCTGAAGTATCAGTGGATTGAACAATAAAAAATGATTGCTAACTCATTTCACAGTTCAATGAGGTGGTGTTTAGCCTTCCAGGACCCAAACTCCTTCCAAGTCTTTCTGTGCCATCTCTCACAGAGTCTCCAGAATCTCCACAAAAGGGGATGAAAGCTTGGAGACCCATGAGGGGACTTTATGACCAGGAGCTGTGCATAATTTCTATCTGTATTCCTCTGTCATTTGATCAAAATTAATGGCAAAAATTCAATGCCAGTTTCTGTCCAGTATGCCCTAGAGAAAATAAGACAGTTTGGTGAACACAGTGTATCATATGTATAACTGATGATAAGTAACTTGGTTCCCTCCTCTTCCCCCTTTAAGTATTCAGACTCCTCAACTTGTCCAACAGTTACAAAGGAAAAGAATAACTCAACAAATGAGAAATACAAAGCACAATATATTGATTAAAAGTAAAACATTAAAGAGACTTTGTATGTTTTCAATAACAGTCTTTTGTCAGGTACATATTTTGCAAATATTTTCTCCTAGTTTGTGGCCTGTCATTTCATCTCTTGACAATGTTTTTAAGAAAGCAGAAAATTCAATTTTAATACCATTCAGGTTATCAATTCTCTCTTCACAGATTGTGCCTTTGGTGTTGTATCTAAAATGTAATCACCATACTAAAGGTTAACTAGGATTTCTCCTCTGTTATCCTCTATGATTTTTATAGTTTTGTGTTTTACAGTTAGGTCTGTGATTGACTGAGAGTTAGTTTTTGTGTAGGGTATAAGGTCTCTGTCTAGGTTAATTGTTTGTTTGTTTGGGAGTGGATGGTCAGTTGTTCCAGCACCATTTGTTGAAACAACTATATTTGCTCAACTGTATTGACTTTGCTTTTTTGTCAAACATTAGTTTATTATGTTTATGTATATCTAATTATGGGCTCTCTATTATGTTCCATTTATTTATTTGTCTATTCTTTTGCCAATACCACACTGTCCTGATTAATGTAGCTGTATAGTAAGTCTTGAAGTTGGGTAATGTCAGTTCTTCTACTGTGTTCTTCTGCAATATTGTGTTGGCTATTCTGAGTCTTTTCTGTTTCCATGTAAACTTTAGAATCAGTTTGTCAATATTCACAAAACAACTTGCTAGGATTTTGACAAATTTGAATGTTTCCATCTGTGAGTATTGAAAATCTCTTCATTTACTTAGTTTTTTCTTTGAGTTCTTTGATCAGAGTTTTGTAGTTTTGTCATATAGATCTTGTACATATTTTGTAGATTTGTACCCAAGTTTTTCATTTTTTGGGTGCTCACATACATGATATTGTGTTTTTAATTCCAAATGTCACTTTTTTGTTGCTGAAATATAGGAAAGTGATTGACTTTTGTTTATTAACCTTGTATCCTGCAACCTTGTTATATTTGCTTATTATTTACTAGAATGTTTTTGTTTCTTTTGGATTTTCTACATAGTCAATCACGTCATCTGTAAACAAAACAGTTTTGTTTCTTTCTTTCCAATATGTATGCATTCTTCTCCCTTTTCTTGTTTTACTGCATTAGCTAAAACAATACAATGTTGAAAAGGAATGGTGAGAGGAACATCCTTGCCTTGTTCCTGATATTAGTGGGAAAACTTCTAGTTTCTCACCATTAAATATAATGTTAGCTGTAGGTTTATCAAACATGTTATTTATCAAGTTGAGGAAGCTTCTCTCTATTTATTTTACTGAGAGTTTTTGCTATGAATAGGTATTTGTCAAATGCTTTCCCTGCATGTATTGATATGATCATGTGATTTTTTTCTTTAGTTTGTTGATGTGATGGATTACATTTATTGATTTTTGAAAGTTGAACCAGCCTTGCATGCATGGAATAAATCCCACTGGGCCATATTGTATAGTTCTTTTTATACATTGCTAGATTCAATTTGCTAATATTTTGTTTAGGGTTTTTGCATCTATGTTTATGAGAGATATTGGTCTATGGTTTTTATTGTAATATGTTTGTCTGGTTTTGATATTAGGGTAATTCTAGCCTCACAGAATGTGTTAGGCAGCATTTTCTCTGCTCTTATCTTCTGAAAGAGATTGTAAAGTATTGGTATAATTTCTTCTTTAAATGTTTGATACAATTCACCAGTGAAGCCATCTGGGTCTGGTGCTTTCTGTTTTGGAAGGTTATTAATTATTGATTCAATTTCTTAAGTAGATATAGGCCTATTCAAATTGTCTATTGTTTTCTTGTGTGAATTTTTGGCAGATTGTGTCTTTTTAAGGAATTGGTCTATTTCATCTAGGTTATCAAATTTGTGGGCATAGAGTTATTCATAGTATTTATTATCCTTTTAATGTCCATGGGTCTTTAGAGATGTCCCTTCTTCCATTTCTGATATTAGTAATTCATGTTTTCACTTTTATTTAAAGTAAAAGTCTAGCTAGATGGTTATAGATTTCAAATAACCAGATTCTGTTTTTGTCGATTTTCTCTATTAATTTCCTGTTTTCAATTTCATAGATTTCTACTCTATTTTTTATTATTTCTTTCCTTCTGCTTATATTGGATTTAACTTAATTTAATAAGAAAACAATCTGATTGAAAAAGTGTCAAATATCTTGAGAGACACCTCACCAAGAAGGTACACAGATGACAAGCATATGAAAAGATACTCCACATTATATGTCATCAGGGAAATACAAACTAAAACAACAAGAAGACACCATTACACACCTATTAAAATAGCTAAAATATAGAACACTGACAACACCAAATGCTGATGAGGACATGGAGAAACAAGAATTCTTAATCATTCCTGGTGGGCATGTAAAATGGTACAGCTACTTTAAAAGACAGTTTGGCAGTTTCTTACAAAACTAAACATACTCTTACCATAAGGTACAGCAATCATACTCCTCAATGTTTACTTAAAGGGATTAAAAACATATGTCCATGTGAAAGTCTAAACACCAATGTTTATAGCAGCTTTATTCATATTTTTCAAAACTTGGACACAACCATGATGACTTTCAGTAGGTAAATTGATAAAATGTTGTACATTCAGATAATTAATTACTATTCAGCACTCAAAATAAATCATTTATCAAGCCATGAACAGATATGGAGGAACCTTAAATGTGTATTACCAAGGAAAAGAAGCCAGTCTAAAAAGGCTGCATACTGTATGATTCCAGCTATATCACATTCTGTAAAAGGCAAAACTATGGGGACAGTAGAAAGATCAATGGTTGCCAGGGTTTAGGGGACAGAGAGGGAAGAATAGACAGAGCACAGAGGATATTTAGAGCAGTAAAACTACTCTGTATAATGCTACAATGGTGGATGCATGTCATTTTACATTTGTCCAAAACCCATAGTGTATACAACACCAAGAGTAAACCATGCTAGACCAGTCTATGGGCTTTGGGTGATAATGGTGTGTCAGTGTAAGTTTATCAATTGTAACAAATGGACCACTTTGGTGGAGGATGTTGGTAGTGGGATAGGCTATGCATGTTTGGGATCGGGGATATGTGGAAAATCTCTAAACCTTCCTCTCAGTTTTGCCATGAACCTAAAATTGCTCTAAAAAACAGTCTATCAAAAAATGTAGACACATTTATAACTTGGCCAGATTTCCCACTCAGACCCTTTCAGAGTTCTCCACATGAAGGGTGGAGTCCAGTCGAATCTCACTTGTGCTCATGAGGCCATCTGTGGGCATCCAATGCCTCTCTTCTTCTCTGGTTTCTTGTCTGCTTCCTCCTATGCTGCTCAGGGGTCTACAAGCTATTTTGCTCTGGGAGCCTCTCATGAGAACGTGACCGTGCCTGTTGGTTGTGTCATGTTCTCATTCTCCCAAAGCGTCCAGCCCTGGAGAGAGGTACCAAGCTCCCTGGTTCTCCAACAAAAGTTGTTCTCAGAGAGACTAAGCAGAACCCTTTGTGGTTTATCCCCATCTGCAATTCCAGACCCCTCCCACTTGCCACATGTCACCTGACAGCTCTTTATGCTTGGCTTCTGCCTATAGCTCCTTTCTCCACAGTGCTCAAAGCCATCCACAAGTCTGGGCTTGTAAGTGGAAAGCTCACTCCTCTCATCTGGCTTCCTTTATTATAGTCCCAGGCACCCACCCCAAACTGTCTTATCCTAGGGGTCTTCTCTGCACATGCAAATTACTCATGAATTTTGGTGCTAGGGCTGATCTGGAGTCATTAGCTGCATACCCTAGTCTCAGGCAGGCTCAGCAAGAACACCCAATACATTTGATGATTCAATTAACTGTGCATGCTGTGTAGACCTTGCATACACTCTGATCTAAAATCACTCATCCCTGCATTCCCCAGAACCTGCAAGGAAGCATTTTTCTCATATAAGCAGAAAAGATTCATCTTTACTACCAGAGTTTCATTTACTTATGAGGTTTTTCCTCCTCACACAGTCTGGTTATAACTGTCCCTATCACCTGGAATGCTCTCAGGATGGCCATAGCTTGTCTTCGTATTCACAGGCCACCCCAGTCTCACAACCTGCCATAGGCTGGCTGGGGAGTGTGTTTAGACACATCTCCTCGAGGGCTCAGATCACATGAACATTCCAAGACTCTCTCTCGCCTGTGGCATCAGTTGACTGGACGAGTGGTGGATACTTGACCCAAGTTGGGCCAATAAAACTTTTCTTCCTGGGAATTTTAATTGGATGTGAGAGACTAGTTCTCCATGTGTGATTAGAACTGTAATATGAAATGTGGGTGCAGTGGGCTACTCACCTTCAATCCTGTGATGGAGAAGAGAGAAAGTCCATCTGCAGAGACAGAGGGCTGAAGCAACCACAGGGAGCAGAGGTGTGCATGAAAGCCTGGGCGTTCTGACACCTTCATAGTTCTAGATTTCTGCTCCTTCTCCCCAGCAAAAGCCAGGAGAACTTGCTGACCAAGGGTTCCTTGACTTGATCTAAATCATCATATTAATCCCCTGCCTTTTTTTTCACTTCAGGTAGTTTGAGATTCATGTTTGCATTTGTGAGAAAATGAACTACTACTAGTGGCTGAAGAAAGCCCTTCAATAAATAGCACAACACAGCAGCTCCTGGAGAGACAGTCTGCACTTGGTTGGTGGCATAAATATATACACAGGAATGGTAAGTTAGTTAAAACTGGGAAATGATGGGAGGAAGAAGGAGAAATTCCTGGAACCTTGGACTGAGCTCTGTGGGATGTCTCCCTTCCTCAGAGCATTTGACCCACTTTGGATTTATTTCCTAAGAAGAAAGCAGTATAAGAAGGCCTGGGACATTTTCTTCCTGTACAAGAGATAGACCTGGAGGGGTGAGGAGCAGTGGCAATGGATCCAAGGTTTAAATCTGTTGGATGGAGTGCTTGGTGTGAAAGCTACGGCCTGCTCTCCACTTCCCATGGAAGGGAACAGCACCCAGAGGGCTAGAGCGGGGCCCTCTATGCAGGAAGTGCCTGGCATAATTGATTGAAAAGAATGGAAACCCACTCAAGTTAACTCCAGTAAAGGGGATTTATGGTAAGGTACAGGAGAATTTCCCTGAAACACATGCAGAAACTGAGCTAAGCCTCACGGGAACAGGGGTCATGCCAGGCAGCCTTGCCTCTCCAGGCCATGGTCTCTTATTTCAAGCTCCGCATCTTCCAAGTGCACTCATTGTCTCTCCTTAAAACTGCTCCCTCTCTAGGTTTCTCTGTCTCAGTGAATGTTCCCACCACTCATCCTGTCACCCACACTGACCTGGGAGTCACTGCACCTCCACATGTCCTGGCTCCAGTAGCTCCCTGTCACCTGGAGAAAATACCCTCTGCCTGGCCTTGCCTCTCCCTCTGTTAACAGCCTTACTCCCTCTTTTCCCTCCCTGCCAAATTGCTTAATGACTATTAGATGCTTTCTGATTTCTATTTATTTTACTTCAGTTTCACTTTTGAACTCATGGCACTATTCTTGACCTTAGTACTGGACACTGATCCCTCCCATACTGACCAGTGGATTCCCTGCCCCAGCCCAACCCCACCCAGAACTTTCCTCATACACATTGCCTGGCCATCACTCTGCCAGATACTCAGGGGGCTCTCTGCAGCTCTCCAAGTTATCCTCTGTGCAGCTCTCTTCTCCCCTGTAATTTGCCCTGTGAATCTCAGCTGCATTGGCCTCTCTCAAGGCTCTGTCTCCTTAACTCAGGAGAACTCTGCCTGGGGCCCCTCTATAGATGGTTAATTTACGTGTCAACTTGACTGAGCCACTGGGTACTCAGATATTTTGTCCAATATTATTCTGGGTGTGTTTGTGAGAGTGACTCTAGGTGAGATTAAAGTTGAATCAGTAGACTGAGTAAAGCAGATTGCCCTGCCCAGTGTGGGTGGGCCTCATCCACTGAAGACGTGAATAGAACAAAAAGGCTGATCCTCCCATGAATCAGAGAGAATTCCTCATGCCTGACCGCCTTTGGGCTGGGACATTGTTTGCTTGTTCATTTTTCTCCTGCCTTAGGACTTGAATTAAAACATAAGCTGTCCCGGGTGTTGAGACTGCTGCCTTCATCCTGGAACTTCCACTACTGGCTAACCTGGTTCTCTAGCTTGCCAACTGCAGATCTTGGAACTTGTCATTATCCACAGTCATATGAGGCTAATTCCTTATAATAAAGCTCATATATTTATAAATTAATATATATCCCACTGGTTCTGTTTCACTGGAGACCCCCAACTAATACACTCTCCTTTAGCTCTTGCTCGGAAACTCTCTGGACACATGGAAGTTGGGACGATTAAAGGACTTCCATAACTTATTTCCCTGCTCTCAGAGATCACTGCCCTTTGTTTTCTGGTGCCCAGTATCTTCAGAACTGTTGTTCCATATATTTTGTCTGGCTTTGTATTTGTTTCAAACAGGAAACACTTGTTTCAACCAGTTCCTGTTACATTAATTTAAAGTAGAAGAACAGATAGCAGGAGGAGCCAAGATGGTGGACTAGAAGCAGCCTGCACACACCGCTCTCAAGGAGAAGATAGAAAGTTGCAAGTAGATGCCCACCTATGGATGGACCCTCTTGGAGAGAGCTTTGTGAATCAACAGAGAGACAATGGGAGACACTCTGAGTGAAGGAGATGGGGATGGAGGAGATGCTTACATGTGGGGAAGGAATAAAGAAAAGGGCCCCATGCTCCCCATGCAGACACCATGACTGGAGAATTGCCCCCGCTTCCCACCACCCCACTGAGGGTCTTCATACTGATCAGGGAACTGCTAGGAGACTGTATGGTATAGTTGCACCAGAGACCAGGCTCAGCAGGGGCCCGCTGGCCTCTGTTCCCAGGTTGCCACAGCTGATGCTACTCTGAGCTCTCAAGTCCAAGAACTTCCAGTCTACCTGTGTAGGTAGAGTCAACTTCACTATAAGTGCCCCCACATCGCCCCTTGCTGGGCCAGGAAGGGAACAGGGAGAGCAGATGCTCTTGCATGCCTGTGACTGGGAGCCAAGCTCTACCTTGACTCAGGAATTCAAATAGAGTTGATGCTAATGCCACTTGAGAGGTTCCCCATTAGCAACCTCAGTGAGAACTGTGTGAGGAGGGAGGCCCCACCATGCAGCAGCCCAGCCCATGCAGCTCTGACCAGTGCAACAAACTCCCCAACCCTGCACATCACTGCATCAAGTTCCACGCCCCTGTGGACCCACGCACCATGTGGTGGACCATGCACTCCAGCCCTGCATGCTGACTGGTGGGCCACATCCCTGTAGATCCCAATGCTGTGCCACAGGCCATGCTTCCTGGTTTTGTCTACTGGCTGGCAGGCCATGGCCGCTGGCCCTGTAAGCTGCACAGCAGGTCATGGTAGAACTGTGTTGGTAGAATCAACATCATTAAAATGTTCATTTTTGCCCAAAGTGATTTACAGATTCAACACAATTCCCATCAAAATACCAACATCTTACTTCACAGATCTATAAAAAATAATCCTAATCTTCATTTGGAACCAAAAAAGAGTCCAAATAACCAAAGCAATCTTAAGTAAAAAGAACAAATCTAGAGGCGTCACATTACCTGATTTCAAATTATACTACAAAGATATAGTAATCAAAGCAACATGGGATTGGTATAAAGCTAGAGACATAGACCAATGGAACAGAACAGAGAGCCCAGAAATAAAACCATAGGGTTATGACCAACTGATCTTTGAGAATTCAGACAAAAACATACACTGGGGAGAGGATGCTTTATTCAATAAATGGTTCTGAGAAAATTGGATAGCCATGTGCAGAAGAATGAACAGAACTCATATCTCTCACCACACACAAAAATTAACCAAAGATGGATTAAAGGCTTAAATGTAAGGCATGAAACCATAAAAATTCTAGAAGAAAACATAGGAAATACTTTTCCAGATATAGGCCCAGGCAAACAATTTATGACTAAGTCCCCAAAGGCAAATACAGCAGCAACAAATGTTAAGTAAGTGGGACTTAATTACATTAAACAGTTTCTTCACAGCAAAGGAAATAATTAATAGAGCAAATAGGCAATCTACAGAATGGGAGAAAACATTTGCAAACTATTCATCTGGCAAAGAACTAATTTCCAGAATCTACAAAGAACTCAAGCAAACAGCAAGAAAAAAACAAACAATCTCATCAAAAAGTGGGCAAAAGACATGAATGAATTTTTTTCAGAAGAAGACAAATGGCCAAAAGACATATGAAAAAATGTTCAGTATCACTAATCATCAGGGAAATGTAAAATAAAACCACAATGGTATACCATCTTACCCCTGTCTGAATGGTCATTACTATTAATACAAAGTCAAAAAACAACAGATGCTGGCATGGATGCAGACAAAAAGCTACACTTACATGCTGTTGGTGGGACTGAAAATTAGTACAATCTCTATGGAAAACAGTATTGAAATCCCTCAAAAAACTAAAAGTAGAGCTGCCATTTGATCCAGCAATCTCACTCCTGGGTATCTACCCAAAGGAAAAGAAGTCATTTTATCAAAAAGACACCTGCACTTGAATGTTTATTGCAGAACAAGTCACAATTTCAAAGACGTGGAATCAACCCAAGTGCCCATCAATTCATGAGTGGATTAACAAAATGTGGCATATATATATATATATATATATATATATATATATACCATGGAGTACAACTCAGCAATAAAAATAAATGAATTAATGTCTTTTTCAGCAATTTGGATGGAATGGGAGACCATTATCCTAAGTGAAGTATCTTAGGTATGGAAAAATAGACACCAGGTGTCTCAGTGGGAGCTAAATGAGGGGAGCACATGAGCACAAAAGGATGTGACCTTCAGTTCCATACACATTGCTGCAAATGACAGGATTTCATTTTTTATGGCTAAATAATATTTCATTTGTATATATATCACATTTATCCATTCATCCACTGAAGAGCAAATAGGTTGAATCCGTATGTTTTGCTATTTTAAAGAGTGCTTTCATCTACACTTGATTGCAGAAATCTCTTTGATACATATATTTTCTTTTGAATATATACTCAGTAGTGGAATTGCTGGATCATATGCTAGTGCTATTTTTAGTTTTTAAAGCAATCTCCAGATAGTTTTTCTTAATGGCTATATTAATTTACATTCCCACCAACAGTGTATAAATGTTCACCTTTCTCCATGTTTGCCAGCATCTGCTATTACCTGCCTTTTTGATATAAGCCATTATAACTGGAATTAGCTTATATCTCCTTATGGTTTTGATTTGAAATTCCCTGATCATTTGCGATGTTGAGAATTTTTTCATATACCTGTTGGACATTGGTATGTCTTCTTTTTAGGAATGTCTGTTGAGATCTTTTGCCCATTTTCAAAAATCAGATTATTTGTTTTTTGCTATTGAGTTGCTTGAGCTCCTAATGTATTCTGGTTATTAATCTCTTGTCAGATGGATAGTTTGCAAATATTTTCTCTCATTATGTGTGTTGTGTCTTCACTTTATTGATTACTTCCTTTGCTGTTCAGAAGTTTATTAGCTTGATGTGATCCCATTTGTCTATATTTGCTTTTGTTTCTTGTGATTTTGAAGTCTACTTAAAAAAATCTTTGTTTAGACCAATGTCCTAGAGCCTTGACCCAATATTTTTTTCTAGTACTTTTATAGGTTCAGCTCTTAATTTATGTCTTTAATCCATTCTGTTTTGATTTTTATATATAAGGAGAGATAAGGGTCTGCTTTCATTTTTCTGCATATGGTTGTCCAATTTTCCCAGTATCATTTATTGAGACTGTTGTTTAAACCTTGTAAGTTCTTGGTGACTTTGTTAAAGTCACTTTGTAAAAGTGAGTTGGTTTTGTATGTGGATTTATATATAGGCATCTAATCTGTTCCATTGATCTGTCTGTTTTTATGCCAGTACTATGCTGATTTTGTTACTATAGCTTTGCAGTGTATTTTGACATCACATAGTATGATGCCTCCAGCTTTGTTCTTTTTGCTCTGATTTCTTTGGCTATTCAGGATCTTTTTTTTTTTTTTTTTGGTTTCAAATAAATTTTTGGACTTTTTTTTCTATTTCTGTGAAAAATATTATTGGTATAATCTGTAAATTGTGTTGGGTATAATTGTCATTTTAACAATATTAATTCTTCCAATCCACAAGCATGAAATATCTTTCTCTTTCTTGTGTCTTTTTTCAAGTTCTTTCATCATTCTTTTATAATATTCCTGAAGAGATCTTTCACCTCCTTAGTAAAATTGATTCCTAGGTATTTTATATTCCTTGCAGCTATTGTAAATGTGATTGCTTTCTTGATTTCTTTTTCAGATTGGTCACTATTTACATGTATAAATGCTACTTATTTCCATATGTTGATTTTGTGTTCTGCAGCTTTACTGAATTCATTTATCAGTTCTAAGGTATTATTGGTAGAATCGTTAGGTTTTTCTAAGTATAAGATCATATCTTCTTCAAATAAGGCTAATTTGACCTCTGCCTTTCCAATTTGGATATGCTTTATTTTTTTCTCTTGCCTAACTGCTTTTGCCAGGACTTCCAAGTATTATGTAGAATAAAAGTGGTGAAAGAGGGCATCTTTATCTAGTTCCAGATCTTAGAGGAAAGGCTTTTAATTTTTCCCCATTCAGTATGCTGTTACTTCTGGGTTTGTCATATATGGTCTTTATTATTATTATCTGGGTATGTTTGTTCTATACCCAGTTTGTTAAGAGTTTTTATCAAAAAAGGAGATTATATTTTATCAAATCCTTTTTAAGCATCTATTGAAATGATCATATGGTTTTTGTTCTTGGTTCTTTTTTTAAAAAATTCAGGATATTATGGGAGTACAAACATTTTGGTTACATGAAATGCATTTGCCTCGCCCAAGTGAGGGCTATAAGCACGACTTTCCCCTATACAGTGTGCCACATTTCCAGTAGCTGTGGGTTTATCCTCCACCTCTAAGTCCCCCACCCCTAACCCCCTACATGACCTGCTCCCAGTGAGTATTACTACCATGTGAGCACCTTAGTGTTGATCCATTAGTACCAATTTGATGGCAAGTACATGTGATACCTGTTTTTTTTTTCCAAAAATTTTATTGGGGGAAAACTACAAAACATTTACAGTACAATGTTTACAGTCACAATTTGTAGTGAGCTGATTTCCCAAAATATATTACCACTCAAGTTGACTTATCTTGTTACATTCAAAAACC
>CAUYRT010079904.1:0-70652 GCA_963574885.1 Lepilemur ruficaudatus | reverse complement strand
GGAGTTCGAAACCAGCCTGAGCAAGGGCAAGACCCCGTCTCTACTAAAAAATAGAAAGAAATTAATTGGACAACTAAAAACATATAGAAAAGATTAGTCCGGCATGGTGATACATGCCTGTAGTCCCAGCTACTCAGGAGGCTGAGGCAGGAGGATCGCTTGAGCCCAGGAGTTTGAGGTTGCTATGAGCTAGGCTGATGCCAAGGCACTCTAGCCCGGGGAACAGAGTGAGAGTCTGTCTCAAAAAATAAATAAATAAAAATAAATAAAAAGTATGGATTTCCCCTCCCTCCTCAAAAAAAAAAAAAAGAAAAAAAAATATATATAAAATATGTGAGCAGAGGTTCCCACAGGGTCATCCAAGTAACATAAATATGTGAATTGGCCAAAGTGCCACATTAAGACAATAGAGGATGGTGAGGTTTGAGAAAACTAGGCTATACACTCCTTACCTAAGTAAATTCAAATACAAAACATTTTTTTAAAATAGCATCTGCAAAATACAATAATTTGAGGTAAATTTGGCCCCTGGGTGCCCCGTTGTGCAGTTCCAGGCTTTTATTTATTATGCCAGTGCTTTTATTTATGATGTATAAATGTGGGGGTATTCTTGGTTTTTTTTTTTTTGGTTTTTTTTTGTTTTTTGTTTTCTTTTTTTTTGCCCTAAGGCCCGACAACAAGCTCAAATACGTCACCAAATGGCAGAGGACAGCAAAGCAGATTACTCATCAATTCTTCAGAAATTCAACCATGAGCAGCATGAATATTACCATACTCACATACCTAACATCTTTCAGGTAAGCCATTCAAATCTTTCAGATTTCATGTTTTGTTTTCCTTAGAAGCACATTGCTTCTGAATCAAGATTTCTGGGCTTGTATTC
Source organism: Lepilemur ruficaudatus (assembly GCA_963574885.1). Lineage (NCBI taxonomy): Eukaryota > Metazoa > Chordata > Mammalia > Primates > Lepilemuridae > Lepilemur > Lepilemur ruficaudatus. Next base: position 69,769 of record CAUYRT010079904.1, on the reverse strand, counting down.
TAAGTGTTTATATAATTCCAAATTTCCACTCATTTTGTTTTTAAAGAGACTGGGTCTTACTTTGTTGCCCAGGTTGAAATATAGTGGCTATTCACAGGCTCAATCAGTGACGGCCTTAAATCTCTGGCTTCAAGGGGTCCTCCCTCCTGAGCCAAGTAGCTGGGATTATAGGTGTCATGGTGCCCAGCCTCTTCTAAATCTTTTTTTTTTTTTTTTTTTTTTTGGTGCAGGCTGGTCTCAAAGTCCTGGCCTCAAGTGATCCTCCTGCCTTGGCCTGGGCATCCCAAAGTGTTGGGGTTACAGGCATGAGCCACTGCACCTGCCTACTAAGTCATTTTTTAGAGCATCTAAATGCTTTAGAGATCAAGCATTGACTATCAATAAGAGTGAAATATAATATTAATCTCAAGATTAATTAGGAGCCTTTGTAAACTTCCATGGTTTGTACCTGCAACCATTTTTTTCGCCAGTCTTAAACTGTGATTCTCCAATTAATGCTGTCTTTGCTAAAAAGATGATTCTGGTTATAAAAATTCCAATTTTAGGAGTCAAAGCAGCATTCATACAGTTGTAGGATTTGAACAAGTGATAGTTCTTTCTTTTGGATTTTTTCCTTTTGGTTCCTTAGGTTGTCAAAAATGGTATGAGGGCCGAGCGTGGTGGCTCATGCCTATAATCCTAGCTCTCTAGGAGGCTGAGGCAGAAGGATTGCTTGAGCTCAGGAGTTCGAGACCAGCCTGAGCAAGAGCAAGACCCTGTCTCTACTAAAAATGGAAAGAAATTAGCCGGACAACTAAAAATAGAAAAAAGCTAGCCGGGCATGGTGGCGCATGCCTGCAGTCCCCGCTACCCAGGAGTCTGAGGCAAGAGGATCGCTTGAGCCCAGGAGTTTGAGGTTGCTGTGAGCTAGGCTGACGCCACGGCACTCTAGCCAGGGCAACAAAGTGATACTCTGTCTCTAAAAAAAAAAAAAAAAAAAACACTTAGCAACATAGTAGAATCAAGTTCTCTATAGATTGCTACTTTGGAGGTTCATGTTTTATGTTAGCATTTTGCTAAAGGTCTTTTAGTGGCATTTTGTTAGTGGTTATTTATAGCATTTATTGATTATTTGACAGACAGATATTGGCTACTAAATTTGTCCAAGAAACTAATTTGTTAAGCAGAAGTTTCTTAACACTGCTTTTTAAAAAAATTAACTTTGTTGGTTCTTAAGATAATCAGATCCTCTTTATATCATACCTATTATCACCATATAGTTTGTTATATCTAATTCAATTAACATCATCATCATCACCATCACAACTAAAATATTTTGTGCTTAGTGCTAAGCATCTGGGTAAGCATTTTCCCTGGATTTTCTCGTGTAACTGAATTTCTCCACCAGTACTACCATGTAGGGGCTATTATCACTATTTCGTAATTTTATATATCACTACTTTATCTACTTCATGTAACTTACACAATGTCGCACATCTAGTGAATGACAAAACAGAATCAACTGTCACAGAGAACCTAACTTCATAGATCTTAAGTGCTATACTAGAGGTGGATTGTAGAAAATTCTGAAAGAATAGAAAATGAAAATGAACCTTAATTCCTACCATCTTGATGTATTTACTATGAATGTTTTGACATACATTAAACTAGTTTGTGTGTGTGTGTGCTTCTGTAAATGGATAGATTGTACATCTTTTATACGTCTTTGCAATTAAATCTCATTACATGTTACTTTTCTGCTTTCTTTATGTGGGAAATATTTGCATCATCTTTAATATTCACATGCTACCCCACAATATGAACCTACGATTGTTTTTAAATACAAAATATGTTTATAGTCTTATAATAAAAGTAATATCACTTTAGGTATTTATATATACAGATATGCAAAAATAATAAAATTTAGAAATCTTAGCTTTTAAAGGGATGGAAAAGATCCCTTTTTAAAATTAGAAACTTAATATATTGGGTATTGTTACGAGCACATACTCACAATTTTATTCCTCTTTCAAAACTTGTATTCCCTTTGGAATTGTTACTTAGACAAAGCCTTGGTATCTTTTGTTAGAGATTGGTATTCTTTCATGGAAAGCATGTAGAACATGTAGGACTCTTTCTCTTCTCTATGAGGAAATGTGAATGTAATATTTTCTATAGTTTCAATATTATATAACTGGATAAGTATTTTATAAATGCCCTGGAGTATTTTTCTCATAGATTTATATGTATATAATATAAATAATTGTGTTATTAGATTTATGTTTATACTTATGTAAGAACAAAATTTATATATAAATCTATAAATGTATACATATATATGACATATATGTTAAATGTCCTTTCTTTAGGTAGACAGATTTTGGTTTATACGTAACTTAGTACTTGTCTGTTTTTCATATGTCCTTATTGATATTATCTGTTTTAAATCTTGGGCTCTTGGAAGTGCCTGCCTCTTTGTACATAAATTTATGTGATATTTAACTCTCTGATGTACGCGGAAGCATATAAACATTTTAGATTAAGATAATGATAATATTATTATAAATTATTATAGAATATATATTGGTTCTACAATCTTTTTCCCCCTGCTGAGTTCTGTCCAAGAGAATCAGTAAAGATTTTCCTGGGTCTGAAGCCAGCACAGTTAATTGGGAAGCATCTGTTCTTTGTTAATTATGTGTAGTTTAATGAAAGTCCAAATTGATCTGGTCCTTCTCCATCTCTCAAATTTTTTCCATTTACCTTTTCAGTGTGCAGAATTTGGAGACATTTGAAACCTGATTTGTAACTGAGCAATTGACATTAGGTAACATGGAGTCTTAAGGGAGCTTTCAAGAGGATTTAAGTCATAATTGACCATCTGAGGGGTTGGGGTGAGACACTTCATCCCAGTGGAGCTGACAAAATTAGGAATGCTTATGTGGCATTATCTGTAATTCCAATTCCAAATCCATCTGGATTTTTTTTTTAGGAAAATCACATAGAAAATGTGCTCATTTTCAATAAATGTTGTATCTAATTTCTTGCCTTAGGACAAGAGGATTTGCCTGGTGCAAAGTTAGGTAATGCATCTATTTCCCATGAGTGGCCCCATTAACATTGTTGCATATTTATAAATTCCTGCCACAAGTATTTATCTGAGATATAGTTCCAAATTTATCAGGAATTTATAGTCATATATTAATTTTTAAAGATTTCTTCTTTTCCCCGTAAGCCTCTGGAAGGAAATAGTGGTTTGAATTTAGAGCTTTGACTGCACAGTGTCTGCTCCTCCCCCAACTCACCCACAACACGGTTCCCCAAACAATGTCGCTCAGTCAAGTTGGCCTGCTGAGTTCCAGGGAATGGGGGTGGGGTGAGAGGTGTCCCCATCCACAGGGACCTGGGGTGGGTGCACACAAGGGGAAGCCAAAAGCCAAGTGTTCGTTGACAGTGATGATGAGAATTCAATGATGTGGGGGTTAGGAGGCATTTGGAGGGGCTGAATGAATACAATCATTCTAGAAAAGAAGAAGTGCCCTTGTAAAGCCCAGGAGACGAGAGCAGCATGGTGCAATTGAAGAATTGAAAGAAGACCAGCCCTAGAATGCAAAGCACAAGGACAGAGAGGGTGGGGCCAGAAAATGCAGGGACATAACCCTGCTTAATGCCTTAAGCAGGAGAGGCACCTGATGAGATTCTTGTTTTACCAAGACAAGCCCGGTTACTTAAGAGAGAATGGTTTAGAGGAAAGAAAAACCAAGAAGTGCTATGCTAACCCTATTAAAAGTTAACAGGTAATTCTATCAAGGGTATTCAAATTAACATAGAGATGTAGTTCAATCTGTGTAGCAACTTTTTTATTTTCTGATAATTTTTACAAATTTGACACTTGTATCAAGACGTGTCTAGTCCTAAAGCAGCGTACTTCATCAACAATAAACACTCAATGATGACACAGTGTTCGTTCTCAAATGTTTTCTATTCATGGACATTTCCAAGAAATTGTATCTCTCTTCATGTGGAAATGATGTTGTCATTGAACTAATAGAGGAACAGTGGCTTTGGAAGAAAGATGAAATATTTTCTCTTCTTTTAGTAGGAATGATATTTTTTGACAGTCTAAAAGTCTTAGTATGACCCCTTGTCTTGTTTCAGCCCCAAGGTATAGGGCTAGAGACCTGAATAAATGGCAAATCTTGCCAATCTGGAGTGCTATTATAAAGCCATAATTATATTAGCCTTGAAAATCCTTCCTCTGGAGGAAATAAGGAAAATGTTACCAAAAAGAACTTTAAGAAGTGGATAGAGATGGGCAACTTGAGCCATTTTTGATCATTCAGTGGGGTCAGAGCATGTCAATCATTTCTCCTATGTAAATTTTCTGATGGTTTGAAGGAGTTAATCACATAAGAAATTGTAACTGAATCAGAGACTTTAAAACAGAAAAAGAAAAGGTCTTAAGAAATCTGAAGTTGTCAATGCCATCATGAAAGTATCTAGGCTCCATAGCCAATAAGAACACTTCAAAAGGAAAGAAATGGACAATCACCTATCCCTTTAATTCTGTCCAGCAATCTAGACTTGGGCCACACGTAAGTTAAAACAGAATGAGAAACTTTCACCTTATGAACTAATCTATTTCTCTGCATTTGCATGTATTTTTACATCTCACCTTTAATTTCAATTCATTCTTTTTGGCTGAACTATGCAAAGATATTTGCATGCTTTGGGCAAGATTGACAGAGCCTCAGGTCACCCCCTAGGAAGCAGGATGATGACTTTGAGACTGAGTCTGGGCAAAGTCAGAGTTAGAGCAAAAAACAGGAACGATAACAACAAAAAGGTGGTAACACAAGAGAAAGAGGAATGACATAGTCAAATTTAACACAAGAGCTTCTTTCATCTGGACTACCATTCAAGGGTAATATTATCAGTTGAAAAAATATTTGATTTCATAGAATTAACCATAAATGCAGAATTAATAAAACCTAGAAGAAGAGTGTGTCACTGAGTTTTTAAATCTTAATGGAACTACATTGCTTTAGAACTGGGTTAACATGTTGTATATAAGTTTCAGACTTGTGTAAATTATCATAGGATTGCACAAACCTAGGTAAAATGATCTTATTTCAGATTTTCCATATAATTGAATTGGAGAGGGTGAGAGCAATGTGTGGTGCTTGCAAATCAGGTGTATTCCCATTTACATTTGGGCATAAAAATAAACTAAAATCTTAACCTCACTATCCCCTAAAAGGCCATCTACTCTGATGCCACTATCTCCAGTTACATTTTTCTTAAACTATCCCAGGCATATGAAGAGGATACATGCTTGGTTTTATGATTTCCGAAGATCCCAGAACTTGCTGTTGATAACTCATCTCAGTGCCAAACAAACCTATTATTTGTAGTAGAAGGTATTTAGCATTCTGTTGAATCTAATAGCCTTTAAAATGACTCAGTGCAGTCATACAGCAATTATCTCTACTAATGGAGCAGAATCATAGCATTAATAATTCCAAAATACAGGTAATATAAAGATATGTTCCATTTGGCCTAGAATTACATTGTGCTAACATCTATCCTTAAACATTAATCTTTGATGTAACATTTCAAAGGATGGAGCACTCATCTAAGAATCAGGAAAAGTAGGCTTGAATTCTTACTGACACTACTTACCTCTTCCTCAATTTCCTTATTTCCAGCAAATAATGGAATTATTTGCCATTATTTGCCAATTATCTTACTCCTTAAGACTGTGTTCCAAAGTGACCTCGTAAGGTAGGAAAGTGGGCGTCTCACCACGTGGACCTCAGGGCACTTCCTGTGAGCAGCCCCACTGCAAGTCCACTCTCATGACTATGTTTGATATATGGAAAAACTATATAAAATATTATAAAGGATTTTTTTCTTTAAAAAAAAGAAAGTAAAAAAGAAAACCATTGCAGGAGTCTCAAAGACTTCTTCCAGCTTGAAGTTTTTGTTTCCATGTATTTATTGAATAACTAACATCTTCTTTTTCTTTTCTTTTCTTTTCTTTTCTTTTCTTTTCTTTTCTTTTCTTTTCTTTTCTTTCCTTTCCTTTCCTTTCCTTTCCTTTTCTTTTCTTTACTTTTCTTTCTTGTTTCTTTTCTTTTTTTTTCTTTGAGACAGAATCTTTCTCTCTATCACCTGGGCTAGAGTGCAGTGGTGTCACCATAGCTCTATAGCTCACTGCAACCTCAGAATCCTAGGCTCAAGCAATCATTCACGTCAGCCTCCTGAGTAGCTGGGACTACAGGCACATGCCACCACACCTGGTTAATTTTTCTTTTTTCTTTTTCTTTTTTGTTTTCTTTTTATTCTTTCTTTCTTTTTTTTTTTTTGTAGAGGCAGTATCTCACTATGTTGCTCAGGCTGGTCTCAAACTCCTGACCTCAAGTAATCCTCCTGCCTCAGCCTCCCAAAGTGGTAGGATAACAGGAATGAGCCACCATGCCTGGCCAGAATAACTATTGATAATATTTTCTTAATATAATTTTTCCTCTAAACAACTGCCACCTAATGAGGGCATCTGATTTTGTCTGGTTACAAGGCAGTAGGCAAAGATCTTTTATTTCTCATCTACTCTTCTAAAATATAGCTACTTCACTAATCAAGAGCAAAAGTACATTATATGCTAATACTGATATGACATCCATTGGTTCATAAAGTGAATTAATGAATTATATTTCTCCTGAAGACTTTTTATCTTTGTTAAGCAAAAGGTTTGTATATTTTAAAGGCTGTCAATGGCCTATAACAAATTTTGGCCCCTTCTGCTGCCAAAGGATAATCTAATTTCCCTTTTGATTACTAACAAAGCTAGTGCTAAAATTCATTATTTTTGGGTCTTTGACAATGATTAATTTAAATTAATATGGGTTTTAATGTTATTCTTTAATCAAATTGCCTTTAACCTATGGCTGACAAGCACATTCATGAAAATTATGAATGAAAAATTTGCTTATGTTATATTAATTTAAACTTTATTTTGTATCTTTAACAACACTGAAAACATAGGCCCACGTGTTATTAATAATAGCTTTTTAAAGGATATCAGTACCTAAGTGAGTTTGAACTTACTTGATGAAAGCTGACCAGTGTAGATTTCAGAACTATTGTCTAACTGATACTGTGTTGATTGATATTCCTCCAAATAAGGTTAGTGAGCTGTCACAAATTTCTTGGTTTGCAAAACCTATGGAATTTTTAGTATACATTGTGGTCACATCTGTGAATTTTGTGGGAATGGACAAGAATCAAAGGCTTCGTTTGATGTACTCTTTCTTTGTAACAAGGCCTTTATTTCTCCTGCCAAAAGTGAGCCAAAACTCAGATAGCTGAGGTTAGATTAATTAGAGAGAAAAAAATATAATCGCCAAATTTGGTGTGCAACCTAGGGCCCATGTACATTTCAAGGTCCTTTACTAAATCATTTAGTATTTTATAAAAATCAATTTAATAACACCTGCATATACAGATATAAGTCACAGTTGTCTCCACCTTAAGAAATTATATATTTTTTAAATGTTATAGGAAAAAAATATCTGGGAATTTGCTGCAAGCTGGGTAGTTGAGTACAAAAGAACCATATAATACAACTTGGCAAAAATTGCCATATGAACACTTACACTTTATTTGTGGAAGTAAGGCAGGGTAGCATGGTGTTGATGAAGAGCATGGCTCTCGAGCCATATTGCCTAGATTCAACTGCAGAAGACCCACTCACTAGCTGTGTCACCGTAGGGAAGTACTTACCTTTTCCAAGACTCAGCTTTCTCATTTGTAAATGGGGATATTAACAGTACATATAGCTGAAGTTTATGCTGAGGTTAACTGGATTATTCCACATCAAACACTTACTTGATGAAAGTTGCCACATGGTAAGTTCTCAACAATTATATCCTTATACACTATACATTATTTGGCATTATACATGCTATGTATTAATTAAATGTTATATATTACTGTATAATTATATTGTCTCATTTTTATCACATTTAGATCAAGGATAATAATTAACTGATCAAAATATATCTATCATTTCTATACAACATATTTCAAAAGGATATTATAAACACTGGGTCATGCACAGGGGAAAAAAGATAATGAAATATGGGTATATAATGTTATAAGAACAATTGCTAAAGAGTCTAGAGTATTAAGAAGGCATATTGATAGGTAACATACCTTCAAATTTTATAAGAGTAATCCTGTCTGAAAGAATAAGACTCCTTAAAAAAAAAAAAACCCTAAGATAAAATGGTATTTTTCTATATGGTAGAATCACCATTATATAGAAAAATATGAAAAATATATTCATTCAGAAACATTAATAAGGCACCCACTATGTGCTAGACATTGTGCTATAATACTGTGAATAAATATGAAAAAAATGTTTGTTTTATGTCTATATCCTTATTGAGGACATTAATTCAATAATCATAAAAATGAAATATAAAACAAATTTTTTAATGTTATATACTGTGAGATCATACAACAGAGGATTTTATCTAGTCACAAAGCTAACAGAAGGGTTTATATGAATGTCAAAAACTGAGGGACATTAAAAAAATGATTAGCAAAAGGAAGAATTTTCCATGATGATAGAATTCTTGATATATACAAAAGTCTTAAAGCTAGAAGAAGAAGCACTCAGAGGCCAGTATGGTCCCAGGGAGAGAACAGGGGTCACATTAATGACTTTTGCCTTTATCCAAAAGGAGCACAGGCCGGTACTGAAAGATTCTACGGTAAGTGTGTAGCATGATCAGGTTCATGTTGAAAAGATTGCTCAGGCTGCACCTGGGAGACTGATTGGACAGTGACTAGAGGGGTCATAAGTAGAACTAGGTGGAACAGTAGAAATAATTCAACTCTCTTCTCCCAACTCCAAAAATCGTGGCAGTTTTCACTGAAGTGATTATTACAGAGGTGAAGTCGCGGATGGATTGGAGAGAATATTTGGGTTTTCAGTTGTTAAAAATATTGTACTTAAAAACAGGTGGTCATAAAAAATCAGTGAAATTCTTGTCCCCAGAAATGTTCAGGCAGAGGCTAAATGATTGACTGGCTTGTTGAAAAAGAAGGAATGTAAATTACTGAATTAGAGCATGACTGAGGGCTCAGATTCCTTACAAATATATGATTCTATGATACTCAGTCTCATATGTCCTACAGCAAATCAGATTAATACAGGAACAGGCTCTATAGCCTACAGAAGAGGCACAATTTCCTACGATATTTCCTCCATTCCAAAAAAAGACAAAAACTGCAGCCAAAGATAAAATAAGAGGGGAAAGTTGATCTTGATCCTGGGACATTTGTCTTTGCCAAAGTTTCAAGATGCCCGGTGGAGAGAGAAAAGTGGGATATGAAACACAAGTGCAGATGGAATATTCATACATGAATGTGTGCAGGTGGCTGTTTATGCAGAGTAGTATATTGGAAAAGAAATTTCCAGTCCCAAGGACCTGGGTTTGAATTTCTTTTCTACCATTCAGTGTAATAGATACGTGACGTTGGTGAGGAAGCAACCTCTCCAGACCTGTTTCCTCACCTGTAAATGACGGAGTTACATGATCCATATCATGCCTTTAGTCCATTTTAAGTGTGTAATTAAATGGTTTTCAGTGAATTTACTGAGATGTACACTTAATCACGTAAGTCAGTTTTAGAGGAATTCCTTTCCCCTATCCACACTATCATTTTTAAGGGCATAAGAAAAACACTTTCAGCCTTCACTATACCCACATATTAGTCATTCAAACACATTTTGCCCTCTCCCATAGAAACTGAGTTTTGTGTGGCAGGGAATTTTAGGGTTCATCTCTTTTAGGACTTTGAATAACATTACATTGCCTTTTCTCTTCAGTGGCAGATCAGAGATGTGCTTTCAAATCAACTAAGTTTATTTAAACTCCTTACATTTAAAATTTTGGAGATATATACCTGTGAAATATTTTTCAGGAGAAAGTCATAATTACACTGTTTTGTAAAAAAATTTTTTATTCCAATATTTTTGAATAATTCTCTGTGGTAAGGATTGCTAAAGGTGCTTGGAGATATAAATGTTAAGCTTTAACTAAGTAGATGCTGGAGATGGACCCATTCACATATAAGAACTTCATAAATGATAAAGGTGACAAAGAAATGGGAAAGGAAATCAGTAAGTAGTATTGTCTCACCAAGTGGAAAAATATAAAATATTAATATATTTAAAACATAAAATGTATTTAGCAACATATATAGACATGAACTTCGGCTGGATTAAAGCCCAAAAGATGACAGGTAAATTATAAATAGTAGAAACTCATATATTAGATTTCTTTGTGATCTGCAGTTAGGAAAGGACTTCTTAAACAAGGCTCCACAAAAAAAAGAGGGAAAAAAATTGTATTTGTTTTCATTAAAATTAAAGATTTGTATTCAATAAAGATCATTATTGATAAACTTAACAGACATAATATATAGAAAAATATTTATCATGTCTAAAAACAAAAAGGAATTACTATCTGGAATATGTAATGAACTCTTGGAAATCAAGTAAAAGACAGGCAATCAAATAGAGAAATTGACAAAGATTACAATGTGGTAATTCTCAGAAGAAGAAATCTATATTGCTAATAACCCTTAGCAACAGACATAAAACAGGTTGATGCCCAGGGTTGACAGGGAGATAGAGACATAGGAATCCTTGGGCATTGCTGGTTGGAGAGTTTCTTGTCAGATTGAGTTAGAATAACCTGTGACCTAACTAATTTCCTCTAGAACATAGTGTCCAGAAAAGTCTGCCCATCTCCGAACCCTACCCTGGGTCTCTGCAGGGAAATGTGTAAGAATATTCACTTAAATATTGTGTGTGGCCGTGGGAATTGGATGATAATTTAAGTATTTGTCACTGGAAGATGCACCGTATGAAATAGTCTTCAAAAGTTAGAAGCAGTGGCCTCGCATCAGTAGTTCTTAAAGACATACTGAGTGAAAAAAAGTAAAACAGAACTATAAGAATATTACAAGACCATTTATGTATTTTTCAAAAACACACAAAAATAAAAGCAAACACAAGAGACATACATAAATAAAAATAAAAGACATCAAACAACTAAGATAGTTTCCTATAGTGGGGGATAAGAGTAGGGAATAAGAATAAAATAAAAATTACCTATTGGGTATAGTGTACACTATTTGGGTAATGGGCACACAAAAAGCCCAGATTTAAGCACTATAAAATTCATCCATGTAACAAAAAACAATTTGTACCCCCTAAATCTATTGAACTAAAGAAAAAAAGAAAATGAATATAAATAAATAAAGTACACAGAACAGCATACTGGTCATGCATAGCAAAACGACGTTATGGTGCTATGGAGAAAGAAGTATGATTAATTCAACTTTCTACATCTGATGTTTCCTTGCCAAAACAAAAATAATAATAATAAATAAAAATAACAAAAAATTATTACTGATCAATCTCAATAACATTAATGGCAATGTTTACCATAGGAAAGCAAGAGTAAAAATTCCTAGTGCCAAGAATAAAGCCAAGAAAAAATGAGGCATAAGCTACACGTATAGCCAGAGTAAATGATGCAGGAGTGCATTTAATCGTTGATTTTTTAAGGCTATATGAAGCCGGGGGAGGAAGCAAACTCCACGTTCGGTGTGTGTTGTATGAAAGGTAATGAAGGGCGATGATAAGCACACATGCTTTGGATTTAGGTGCCCATGTTTTCTAATCCAGATTCTGGCTTCTTCTATTTATGTGATCTAAGAAAAATTATTTTAATTAATTCCAACCCTCAGTTTTATTCATCTTATAAATGGGCATAATACCATTTACAGTTCAAATTTGTTGGGGATATTTAAAACAGGGTATTTCAAATATATATATATATGACTGTATATATACACATATATATAACTTTGCCTGTATTTAGGATGTGTTTTACCTGAGCTATAGACATAAAACTCTAATAGTGAAAATTTAAACTTATATAAGTTAAGCATGAAAGTTATTACTGAACGGAGCTTTCAAATTATTACTGAATGATTTCAGGCATTTGTTAAGAGCTGAAAAGGCCAGAGATTGCTGTGAAGGTGTGAATTACAGGGTAAATTCCTGTCATATTCAAGCTAAATGTGGACTTTAGGAATGTAACATGGTCACTAAGTCCTAGAAATTTTATCAATTCTCTTTTACTCTACCAACTTAAAAAATATCATGAAGGGATTAATAGGGCTAATTCTCAAACCTTTAATTTTTGGCCATAAAGTAAGGGCTTAAATCATTCTTTATGGACTTAAAGATTCAACACTAGTTGACTTGTCTGCTCTTATTTTTTCTCACTGGAGAGTCAGGTATGGCCTTCATCTTTTTCCTTGACTGTTTCTTCCTAATTTTGTTTGCTTGCTGCTTATCTTAAGGTATGGTTATGACGATTATGAAGATATTAGATCTTTTAGGTTGGAAGAGTAGGTATTAACAAAGGGTATCAAAGGAGAAAAGAAACTGGGTTCACCGTATTCCCCTCATCATACATGAGATGCTTTAATAGCAAAATAGAAAGATTAATATTAAAATATGAGCATTTTACAGATCAAAATAACAGCATTAATGATCTCTCACTTTGATTTAAAAAATAATTCTTTTTGAGATGCTCCATTTATCGATAACATTAAAAATCCTAATTAGTCAATGCAGGTCCTATAGAGAATGTAATTTTTAAAAATGTCTTCAAGAGATAGATAACTCATAGCTTAGATTTAAAATCCTTTGTTCAAGCCAGAGATGGTCTCATCAAGAATTGATTACAGTGGATTTGTAGTATATTTTGAAATCAGAAAATGTGATGCTTCCAGTTTTGCTCTCCTTTTTCAAGATTGTTTTGTTTATTCCAAGTCTTATATGATTCCATATGAATTTTAGAATTCTTTTTTGGATTTCTGTAAAAAAAATTCTATTGTGATTTTGATAGGAATTACATTTAATCTGTAAACTGCTTTGAGTAGCATGGACATTTTAACAATATTAAGTTGTCCAGTCCATGAACACAGGATATCTTTCCATTTGTGTCTTGTTTAATTTCACTAATCAATTTTTTGTAGCCTACAATATGCAAGTTGTTCACCTTTCAGTTAAGTTTATTTATTTATTTATTTCATTCTTTTTGATGCTATCATAAGTGGGATTATTTTGTTAATTACTCTTTTGGGTAGTTTGTTGTTTTTGTATAGAACTGATTTTTGAATGTTGATTTTGTATCCTACAACATTCCTGTATTTCTTTATTCTAATAGGGTTTTTTGGTGGAATCTTTAGGGTTTTCTACATATAATATGTCATCTGCAAATAGATATAATTTTACTTCTTCCTTTCTGATTTAGATGATTTATTTATTTTTGCCTAATTACTCATGCTAAGACTTACAGTATTATGTTGAATAGAAGTTTGAAGAGACAGAGCAAGCATGAAAACCAAACTCAAATATGGCAGAGATGTTGGAATTATCAGACCAGAAATTTAAAATAACTATGATTAATGTGCTAAGGGCTCCAATAGATAATGTGGATATCATGGAAGAACAGACGGGCAATGTAAGCAAAGAGATATAAATCCTAAGAAAGAACCAAAAAGAAATGCTAAAGATGAAAAACATAATAAGAGAAATGAAGAATGCCTTTGATTGGCTTATTTGTGGACTAGATAAGGCTGAAGAAAAAAAAAATCTTTGAACTTGATGACATGCAATATAAACCCCCAAAAATGAAAAGGAAAGAGAAAAAAAGACAAAAACAAACAAACAAACAAAATCCATAATAGAATAGAATATCTGAGAACTGTGGGACAACTACAAAAGTTGCAGCATACATACAGTGGAAATTCCAAAGGGAGAAGAGAGAAAGGAACAGAAGAAATATTTGAAACTTTAATGATTGATAATTTCTTCCAATTAATTTCATTCCTTGAGAAATTTTCATCACTACAACTTGTCTAGAAGTTATCATTTACTATAAATCCAATTTTAAAAATTTCTTTGGAATAAAACCTAGAAAGCAAAACCTTTCCATTAATATGATACTGAACACTCAGTTACAACCCATCACTGGGTAATTCTAGATACCTTGCCCAGTAGTTGTCTGTATAATATTGAAACATCACAAAGAAAAGCAAAAAAAAAAAAAAAAAAACTTATTTAATTAAGTCAGATTAATGCTCCTCAACAAATATTCTAACAAATATTCTAAAAAATATTCTAAATATTCTATTTAATATTCTAATAGTTAGAATATTAAATAATGTGGTAGGCAGAATTCTAAGAATGACCCCAGTGACCTCAGTGACCCTTAACCTTGTGTAATTTCCTCCCATTTGAGTGTGGATAGAACCTATGAATATGATTTTAAAAAATCACATCTATGATTATTTTATGTTACATGGCACAGTTGACCATAGGAATAATAGAATAATAAAGAGATTATCCAGGTAGACCTTCTCTGATCACGTGAGTCCTTTAAAAGCAGAAAGTTTTCTTATGCTGATAGCAGAAAGGTAAGTCAGAGAAACTAAGCACGAGGAGGCCTTCATGCACCATTGATGGCTTTGAATGGGGGTGTCATGAGAAGGAACATGGAAGGCCTCTATGAGCAGAGAGCAGACATCTGACAGCCAGCAAGGAATCTGGGTGCTATGGACTAAATGTTTTTATGCCCCCAAAATTATATGTTGAAGCCTAAGTCCCTATAGTGATGGTATTTTCAGGTGGGGCCTTTGGCAGGTAATTACATCATGTGGGTTGAGCCTCATGAATGGAATTAGTTTTTGTTTTTTTTTTAATACGAAATGACTCTAGAGAAATGACTGTTATCTAAGCTTTGTACTGTAAGATTAAATGAAAAGATGGTTATCTGCAAATCAGGAAGTGGGCCCTCACCAGACACCAATCAGCCAGCACCTTGATCTTGGACTTCCCAACCTCCAGAACTGGGAGAAATAAATGTTTATTGTTTAAGCCACTCAGTCTATGGCAATTTGTTACGGCAACTCAAATTGACTAACACACTGGGAATTCAAACCTACAGTCACAAAAAATTGAATTCTGCCAACAACCTGAATAAACTGAAACAAATTTTTACCCAGAGATTTCAGATAAAAGCCCAGCCCATTCAATACCTTAAGCTACACTTTATGAGACCCTGAACATAGAACCCAAACTTCTGATCTACATGAACTATTTGATTTTGAATCAAAAGTGCAGTTTATTATATCTCAAACAAGAAGCAGTACAATTAATCAAAGTATGCACCTAAACTATCAACACAGTTTTGCCATCTTAACGGTAGCTTGTTTCTGCCAGCAGCAAAGCCTGGAGAGTGAGTGACGATGAAATTGCATAAAGCGTTTTCCACAGCTTATTGAGAATTGATTATTTTTCCTTGCAAGAAGTGATCCAAAGCCTGGAAAAAGTAGTAGTCAGTTGGTGCAAGGTCTTGTGAATACAGTGGATGAGAGAGTTTCCAAGTCCAGCTTCTGTAGTTTGAGCAGCATCGTTTGTGCGACATGTGGTCCAGCGTTGTCTTGCAAGAGGATTGGCCTGTCTCTATTGCCCAATCTCAGCTGCT
Source organism: Lepilemur ruficaudatus (assembly GCA_963574885.1). Taxonomy (NCBI): domain Eukaryota; kingdom Metazoa; phylum Chordata; class Mammalia; order Primates; family Lepilemuridae; genus Lepilemur; species Lepilemur ruficaudatus. The sequence goes on along the minus strand of CAUYRT010079904.1, from coordinate 54,146 downwards.
TAATTGCAAGTATCCTCATCATTTCATCCAATTGGTTGCAGTAGACATCTGCTGTAATTGATTGATCAGGTTTCGTGAAGCTGTAGTGGATAATACCAATACTGGACCACCAAACAGACACCATTAGCTTCTTGGAATGAATATTCCATTTTGGACTGTGTTTCGGTACTTCATTTTTATCCAACCACTGTGCTGAAAGCTCTTGATTGTCAAAAAGAATCCATTTTTTTTATCACATGTAGTAATATTATGTAGAAATTGTTCACTCATATGTTGTAACAGCAAAAAAAAAAAAAGCAAGCTCTGAGACAATTTCTTGTCTGATGCTTGTTTAATTCATGCAGAACCCACCTATCCAGATTTTTACCTTGATGATTTGTTTCAAATGGTCCAATATTGTTGGAGTAGTAATGTCAAACCTTGTTGCTAATTTGCACATAGGTTGAGATAGATTAGCTTCCACTACAGCTTTATCCTTGATCTCAGGTCACCCGCGTGGCTCATTTTCAAGAGTAAACTCACCAGAATGGAACTTCTCAAGCCATTGACATACCTTGTGTTCATTAGTCAACTCCTTCCCAAACACTTCATTGACATTTTGAGCTGTCTGTGCTACATTGGGTCCACAATAGAACTCATATTTGAAAATAACATGAATTTTGACTTATCTATGGTTTCACAAAAATGTCTCTTAAAAAATTTTTGAAAGATAATCACAAGCCAAACTGTGTGTTTGGAAAAATGAGGATGTACCTTCACAATAAAAATAAAACAAGAAGTGTCAAAGTGAAATGTCAAAGATATCAACTGTCTAACTTAGTACTTAAGGAAATCAGACATTTTGTACTTGATAACCTAAAGATTACTTAATTAGTCATATTTGGTTTTTTTCTTTTATTTTTTTTAAATATCATTTTTATTATTATTATTATTTTTTTGAGACAGAGTCTCACTCTGTTGCCTGGGCTAGAGTGCCATGGCATCAGCCTAGCTCACAGCAACCTCAAATTCTTGGGCTCAAACGATCCTTCTGCCTCAGCCTCCTGAGTAGCTGGGACTACAGGCATGCGCCACCATGCCTGGCTAATTTTTTCTATATATTTTTAGTTGGCCAATTAATTTCTTTGTATTTTTAGTAGAGACGGGGTCTTGCTCTTGCTCAGGCTGGTTTCGAACTCCTGACCTTGAGCGATCCTCCTACCTCGGCCTCCCAGAGTGCTAGGATTACAGGCATGAGCCACCGTGCCTGGCTGTCATATTTGTTTTCTAATCCCTGTTGCAACAAAGTACCACAACTTTAGTTGCCTGAAACAACACAAACATATTTTCATACAGTGCTGAAAGTCAGAACTTTGAACTCTAAAATCAAAGTATTGGCAGGGATCCATCCTTCAGAAGACTTCTACTTCCTTACCTTCTTCAATTTTTAAAAACTGCCTGCATTCGTTGTCCTGTGGCCCCTTCTGTGCATCACCTCAACATCTTCCTTTAATCTTCACATCTCTATCTCCAGATCCTTAACTTAATGAGATCTTCAAAGTCCCTTTTGCCATATAACATTCACAAATTCATTACATATTATAAAATTTGCAATATACGTCACTAATGAATGTCTATCTTCAAATCATATTAATATTGTACCATTTACAATGTAAGACCTTTACAGCAGTATAAGCTTTAAATCTATTTTCTCCTTCTCATTTTTGCTTTTGTTATTGTGCATTTCATATCTCTCTGTTTATAAATCCGACAATATGTTTTTACTATTTTGCATAGACACTCAGCTATCTTTTACAATTATGTATTTAAAAATAATATATTTTATATTTACACTCATTTTCACTATTTCTGTTGTTCTCTTCTTATTTCAAAATATTAAGGGGGTACAAGTGTTTTTGTTGCATGGATACCTTGTATTATGTTTAAATCTGGGCTTTAAGTGTGCCTGTCACCAGAATAGTGTTCATTGTACCTGAAAGGTAAGTTTTTATCCCTCACTCTCTTCCCACCTTCCCCTTTTTTGGTTTCCAGTTCCTTTACATCTCTTTGTCCCTTTGTGTGCCTATCATTTAGCTTTCAATTATTAGAGAGTACATGTGGTGTTTGTTTTGTCATTTTTGAGATATTTCACTTAGAATGATGGTCGCCAGTCCCTTCGAAGTTACTGTAAATGACATTATTTCATTCATTTTTATGGCTGTGTAGTACTCCATAGTGTGTCTATGTATATATGTATATACACCAATTGATGGGCACTTAAATTGACTCCACATCTTTGCAATTGTGAATTGTGCTGCAATAAACATTTGAATACAGGTATCTTTCTGATAAAATTACTTCATTTCCTTCATGTAAATACCCAGTAATGGGATTGCTGGGTTGAATGGTAAGTCTGCATTTATTTCTTTAAGGAATATCCATACTGTTTTCCATAGAGGTTGTACTAATTTGCTGTTCTAAAAACAGTATAAAAGTATTCTTTTCTCTCTCCATCCATGCCAGCATCTATTATTTTTTGACTTTTTAATAGTGGCCATTCTGACAGGGGGAAGGTTGTGTCTCATTAGGGTTTTAATTTGCATTTCCCTGATGATTAGTGAGGTTGAGCATCTTTTCATATGTTTGTTGGCTATTTGTCTATCTTCTTTCAAAAAACTTCTGTTCACATCTTTTGCTCACTTTTTAATGGAGTTGTTTGTTTATTTCTTGCTGATTTGTTTGAGTTCTTTGTAGATTCTGGATATTAGCCCTTTATCGGATGCATAGCATGTGAATATTTTCTCCCATTCTGTAGATTGTCTATTTTATCTGCTGATTATTTCCTTTGCTGTGTAGAAGCTTTTTGATTTAATTAAGTCCCATTTATTTCTTTTTTTTTATTATTGCTATATTTGCTTTTGGGATCTTAGTCATAAATTCTTTGCCTAGGCCAATGTCTGGAAGAGTTTTTCCTATTTTTTCTACTAGCATTTGTATGGTTTCTTGCCTTACATTTATGTCTTTCATCCATCTTGAATTAATGTTTGTATATGGTGAGAAATAGGAGTCCTGGTCCACTCTTCTGCATGTGGCTATCCAGTTTTCCCAGCACCATTTATTGGATAGGGCTTCCTTTCCCTAGTGCATGTTTTTGTCTGCTCTGTCAAAGATCAGTTGGTTGTAGATAAATGGTTTTATTTCTGGTTTTGCTGCTCTGTTACATTTCTTTTTAATATAGGTCCAAATTTCCATCTGTCATACTTTGCCTGAGGAACTTCCTCTAATACGTCATGTAATGCAGATCTGCTAACAATGAACTTTTTCAATTTTTCTCTGTCTTAAAATGTTCTTATTTTGCCATTTTTTGAGTAAAAAACTTTTGCTGGGTATAAAATTATATTGTTTTAGTTTAATCAGTACTTTAAAGATGTCACTCCATTGTTTTCTAGTTGATGTAATTAATGATGAAAAGTTTTCTGTACTTTTAGTTATTCCTTTCTATGTTTTTGTTGTTCAAAAATTTCTCTTTTTATTTAGCATTTCAAAGTTTGGCTATGATGTGCCCACATATTTATTTGCTTGTGTTTGTTTGTTTGTCCTTATCTTGTTATTTTCTGACCTTTTTAGATTTGTGGTTTTGGAAACTTCTCAGCCTATGCCTCTTCAAATATTTCTTCAACCTTTTCTCTTTTTTTTTTTTTTTGGAACTTCACTTACTTGAATGTTAGACTATTTGATATTGTCCCATAACTCTAGCACAACTCTTTTTTTTTTCTTTTTTGTTTCATTTTAAATTATCTCTTTTTTCCTCTCTTCAAATTCAGTTTTTTCCCTCAATTATGCCCAGTTCATTGAAAAGGCTCACAAAAGAATTCTTGATCCCTAGTAGTATTCTTCTAAATTTCACACATTGTCTTTGCCATTTATTATAGTTTCTATCTCTGCTGAAATTCCCCTATTTGTTCCTCTTATTGTTCATATTTTCTAATAGAGTCTTAAATGTATTGTTCATAGTTATTTTAAAATTTCTGGTTGTTTCCACATATCAGTCATTCCTGAGTCTGCTTCTATTGATTGCTGTATCTTATGAGAATGATTTTTTTCCTTCTGTTTTGTGTCTCCTAATTATAACTTAATTCTTGACATCATGTTTATGAAAGAGTTGAGATTCAACTAAATAGTATTTATGCCTTGAAATGGGCTTGTGTTTTTTTCTGTCAAGCTGTTAGTGTGGTAGATGGATCCAATCTATTCAGTGGGTTGCTTAGCTACAGATTTTGTGGTTGTTACTGTTATTTTCAATGCATCACAAACTTCAAATTCCTTCAGTGGTAAGCTTCTGCTATCCTGTGCTTAATGTGGGGCCCGGGGTGCCAGAGCTGCTTTGTATTTACTCCACCTACAGTTTTCAGTAGGTTCTAGATACCTGTACCACAAAGACAGTTTTCCTTGTATTCTTGCTGGCCTCAACACACATAGTGGTATATTATTATTGCTTGGCAGTCTCTGCTAAACTTATGATAAAAGCAAGGGCTTTCTCTATTCAACTGGTCCAGATTCAGTATCAGAGTCTTTCTGTCTGAGCCTGGGAAATGGCATTGCTTCATTATTCTTGCCAGTTCCTCCAAAAATAGTCAAACTCTGTTATGTACCTTTAACAGGCTTAGGCTGGAGTGATTTTTTTCCCACCCCTCCATCAGCAGCAATGGACTCTGCTTTGTATCAGTCATAATTCTGAGCCCTAGAGAATTTTCTACTCTTTTGACAAGAGGCGGATAGCTTTTGTTTCTACCCTTCCTCCAGAAGTAGTGAATCTTTGTCTGGTGACTTGGACAGAAAGGAGTGTTTCCTACCCTTCCTCCAGTGGTTTTGCTTGTACCCAGAAGCCCAGTGAGCAGAAGGATTTGCTGCCCCTTTCACAATGGCTTAGGATTTTGCTTCTCATAAGAATAGGGTCTGGTGAATTATTAGTAGTATTGTGCACTTGTCCCTAAGTGGCAGCCAATCACCTCTTTCGTATGTGTGTCACTGAAGGGGGCTCACTTTGTTCTCTTGCCTCTCACCCATCATTCTTATGAGCACCTGGTAGAGGTCCATGAAGAATATTCTGTGAGCGAGTGAGAACTGCCATTGTGTGCAGGGCTCTTAGTTATTCTAAATTGATGTGCTAGTCCACATTCAGCCTTTTAGATTTATTAACATTTTAGCTGATTATTTATTACCCGTTTGTATAGCAGTCATCTCTTCCTCTCATGCTCTGTAAAAAATGAAGTAGACCATGCCTCCCACATCTTCCTGGATGTGCTTGTTACTCCTTGGAATTCAGTTTGCTTCATTCTTTTATAACCTCAAGTCTCTGATGGAATCAAGAAAGGTATGCTTTTCTAGATTAACTGCCTTTTCCTTCTTGTTAAGATGGGAGAGATGTTCTGTTATGCCTTTATACATCATAAGCAGGAGTGAAACTGGCAAGAGTCTTTTTAAGGGCATTTGGCAAGCAGTGCCCCAAGGCAGGGGACTCAAACACAGAATATACACACAGTTTATTTTTCAAGCAGAATAAAAATTTGAAAACATACATTTTATCATGTTACTTTTTTTGCTAAAACCCTTTTCAGTGGCTTCTCATCGCACTTAAAATTCAAACTTCATACCACAACACATAATTTCCTTCATCATCTGGCTGCTGCCTACCAAACCACTCTTAACTCATACTGGTCCTCCTTCCAGCTCACTCTGATGAAGGCTTATATCATCGCTAGTTATTTCAACACTCTAGACTCCTTCCTGTCTCCGCACTTTTTACCTCTAGCTGAATTATATTTTCTCCAAATTTTTGTGTGGCTGGATTCTTCTTCATTAAGTTCACATTTGAAATGCCCACTCTCCCTCAGTTATATTGTAATCACAAATCTAATGCTTTTTATCTGACAATGCTTTCTACAATTACATATTTATTCTTTGTTTATTTCTCTCACTCCCAAAAGAAAATAATTTCCATCAAAGAAGAAAAATTTCCTCTAGTAGTCACCTCAATATTCCTAGCACCAGACCATTAATGGACACATATTAGAAACTCATTACAGGAGTGCCCCCTTATCCATGAGGCACCCATCCTGAGACACCCAGTGGGTACCTGAAACCACAGATAGTACCGAACCCTACAAATACTATATTTTTTATATGTGTGTGTATATATTAATAAATATGCCTATGATAAAGTTGAATTTATAAATTAGGCCCAGTAAGAGATTAACAACAACAAATAATAAAGTAAAACAATTATAACAATATACTCTAATGAAAGTCATGTGAATATGGTCTCTCTTTTTTTTTGTCTGTCTCACTATCTTATTGTATTATGCTCACCTTCTTATGATGGCCTGAGAGGGTAAAATGGCTACATGATGAGATGAAATGAGGTGAATGACATAGGCATTGTGACATAGCTTTTAAAATTTATGAATTATTTCTGGAAATTTCCATTTAATATTTATGGACCATGGTTAGTCCTGAGTACCTGAAACCATAGAAAGTATAACTGAGGATAAGTATTGTAACTACTTCCTGAAAGAAGGTTGACTGAATGAACACCTGTATATTAATATATACAATTAATTTTTAAAAATCTATAACTCCGTGTGTTTCTGTGTTTGGTATCTCCAGAGCCTAGAATAATGGCTTTGCCATAGTTATTGAGTAAAAATATATATAGGCATATACATGTCAGCTCAGTATGATATGGATTCAATAAGCCTAGCCCATAGGCAAAATTGTATACATAAAAAAAGTGAAGTTTGCTACAAATACCTTTAGTGTAGTGCTTGTTGAAGAGTCCCTCATTTGGTAGCACACACTTCTATGGGGCCATCCTTTTTTTCTTGCCAACATAAAATTTTAGGCTTTTGTTTCACATTGTAAATGATTAAAACAGAATTAATGACTCCCACCCTAGGGAAAATTATGTTTTACAAAAGAACGACAGCTTCAAGTAAAAGGATTCACTTCTATCACATGAATTTTCAGGTTCCAGCCTATGCCAAGAGTAGAATGATTTGCAAAGGACAGTTCTAGGGTTCTCAGATGTTTCCCAGAGGAGTTGATACACAAAATGGCACATGTATTCCATCTTCCTCCTCTAGGGGCAGCAGAGTCCAGGTCTTAGACACATCCAATTTGGTACAATTTTAACACAAATGTGTCAAAAACCAAATCTTGTTAGAGTATCTTTTAGTTCAAATTTCAATGTAAGGATGAGGAAAGCCTTTTCTTTTCTTTTCTTTTCTTTTCTTTTCTTTTCTTTTCTTTTCTTTTCTTTTCTCTTCCTTTTTCTTCCCTCCTTCTCTCCTTCCCTTCCTTTGTTCCTTCCTTCCTTCCTCCCTCCCTCCCTCCCTCCCTCCCTTCTTTCTTTCTTTCTTTCTTTCTTTCTTTCTTTCTTTCTTTCTTTCTTTCTTTCTTTCTTTCTTTCCTTCCTTCTTTCTTCCTTTCTTCCTTTCTTTTTTTCTTCTTTCTTTCTTAAATTCATTCATTGGAAAATTTTCCACATACACTAAAATGTAATTGGCATTTCCCCATTTTATTTATAAAGGAAGCTGACCCAGTGAGTATCCAGCTACATTTCAAAAAGGACCAACCCAATGGCTTTTACATCTATATTCGGTTTAGCAACAATTCAGAGTCACAAATGATGTCATATTACAATTGTACAAAGAGTCCAGATTTTTTCCATCCCTCTCCAGACAAAATCTGTAGGTCAGTTCTGTTAATATAAGAGAGAGAGAGCAAGAGAAAGACAGAGAGAGAAAGAGGAGAGAATTAATAACACTGAGTTCCATTGCGTCTAGTTTATTTGTAAATCAAAAAGCAATCTTGATTAATGTGACATGCAAATCCATTATTAACTTTCTAAGTGAGTTAATGTAACTAATTATTTCAATATTCCTTTTAAGGACTTGTTATCCTATAGGTTTTTTATATTTTTTACATGTTATCTTCTAATCTTCTAATGTTCTTTATACTGACACTTCTCCATCCCAATTATAATGCAGCTTAAATAAGCATAAGAGACTGGTAAAGATGGATTTTATAAAATTATTGAACTGCTTACTTTACAATTTGAGAGAAGAAATTACAGTGGATTTTTGCAGAGCTAAGAAAATTGCTTATGTCACTGATAAGAAGCAATATAATACAATCATCCATTTCATATTTATCATTGTTTCTTGTTAATTTTTTCATGTTTCATTTTTTATTTTTTGCATTGTCTTGAATACATATTCAATAAGAATCATTTAAGCACTGGAGCATTGCTGAAATTCCCTGATGTAAAATATACAAATTGCCTATCACATCAAAAAACCTCAAAATATTTGGCACTTAAACAGCTGGCATCTTTAAACAAATGGAATTCTAGGGCACACAAAAATTGCAGGAAGAAGTTAGGAAGAGCTATTGGGAAAAGCGAAAGGCACTAAGTTCAAAGAAATGCCATGGTTGGTCAGGTCACTGTTAGATCAAAGAGTTCTAGGACGGCTTGGAAAGACAAGCATGCAACTAAGCACACGCTGGCTGTAGGTCACAGTACACATGTGTTGAAGCTGAGCCAGAAAGGAAGGAGAGCAGTGACTAGCAGGCAAGAGGAGAAAGGAACAGGAGGAAGGAGAAAAATCAATAATAAAGGAAGGGAATAGGAGTAAAGGCATGACTGGTATAAATTGTATCAGTTTGAAAACAGGAAATGAAACATCAAGAAGGGAAAACAGACAAGGCTATAGAAAAAGAGGAAATAAAGATATGGAAGATAAAAATAAGAAAAAAGGCATCTTATCTAGAATATGTATGTTACAATGCTTGAAAATTAAGGAGTAACTCTATTCAATTTTAGTTAGTACAAACTAGAAAATGCAAGCACTTATTTTGAAAAGAAGAAAACTAGCTTTCATTTAGTGCCTAATCAATTGCAAGATACTTTCTCTTGTGGATTGTCCCACTGCTGTTTATGGGGGTGCTCTTAGTCACTGTCTTCGTGACTGTGTTTACAGGTTACAAAACTGAGTCACAGACATCTTAAGTAACTGCCCAAGATGACAGCCTAGTAGAATGAGGAATTAGATTAATATGTAGCTGTCCCCAAGGATCATGGTTAAATTATGCCATCTTCCTCCTATCCTATGTTTATATTATATCATAGAAGACATTAATAGAATCAAGCTTCCCTCTTATCAATCCTCTCAAACTCTATGTGTAATAAGTACAACTATGTTTACCCTTTGTAATACCTCTCATCTTGTCTCACATTCCCTCAGAAATAAATAGGATTAACTAGTACTCAGGTATATAAGACTCCTTGCTTATTAACAGTCTTGGCAATAATTCTGGATTCACCGCTTTGATGAGGAAATGCCTGTCAATTACCGCCAAAAAGTAAAACTTGAAGTTCTTTCTCGACTAAACCAGGCCAGTGGGTTTCCAAAATGATATTAATAGTTGGATCCTAAAACTCCATGTCACAACTAAACACTTTGATTATATCTTCATGAGGAATGCCATGTGGCCCTTTATAATACTTGTCACAGAAATTTAGCTTTTGATTCCCAAGTCATATTACGCTAACCAACTGCATAAATTATATCTTCTACCATTTACTCTTTAAAATTTTATGATGTTAAAATTTCTGATTGAAATGGGTAACAGGTTTACAGGAGTTGGTTCTCAGGTTTATTCTGATGGATTTACAGGCTTAGTGTATACGACCCATACTTGTGTTTAAGGCTAGATGTATAAACAAATTTTCTTTTTTAGATTAGAGGGAGAAGACTATTTTGTTTTTACATTTCATTTTCATTCATAACAAAAGTCTAGATTTTTCCCTCTAAATTGCTGCTTGCATTACTTATTTGAATTACCTTGAAAGCAATGATTGTTGGAAGTGGAAAGGAAAAATTGGATACTGGACAAAATTTACTTAAAATAAAAAAAAAATACTAAAGAATACATTAGGAAACTGTTCAGTACCTCAGAGACAAACATCAAAAGTAAGATTTCCCTATTCTATGCATAATGTCTGTGGTCTATTTTGACAGTGTTAAGCCTGTCAAGATAATTATAACTCTTCTTTTATGTGTAATATAAGCAAGCAAACAAAATAACCATGAGGAATGCACCATATTATAGCAATAGTGTAAAGAGAATTATTCCATTTTGTTTAATCTGTTGAGTTTTTCATAGAAATGTAGGACGCTAGAGGTAATAGGATGTAAAGTAGATACATTTGGCTTTATATTATAAGTGAGGAAACAGATGAGTCATCTAACTTGTCAAAGGCTGTCAAACAATAAAGAGCATCCAAGACCAAGACCTAGGACTTTTCTCCCCCCAGTTTTTTCTAAGTTTCTGAAAGGGTAGGAAAAAAATGTTTCAATATGTAAACAGGAGCTAAAAATGTGTTAATTCATACTATTTAGTCAATAAATATTTTCAAGGCAACAATGGGTATGTTGAGTAATAAAGCCTTGTTTGTTGTATATTCATATTTGACATATAAATTTCCACATTGGATTACATTAATACTGCTGTCCTCATGGTGGAAGCCAACTGTAGGTGAAGTGAGGATATTTTGGCAAACTGAAAAATATAGACTTTATCTTGATACCAACACAGACTCTTTGTAGAGATAGAAAAGGTACAGCTATTCTGAACTTGAGCTCCCTAAAAAGGACTCATTGGAAGAAGGAAAAAATTGTGTAAACTGAGGAACTGCAGCCATGATCATGTCAATGGCCAATGGCCCAGAAAATTATTTTTTCCTCCAGCATCATCTACGATCATTTACCTTGCAAATGAATTTGGATGACCAAGTGAAAGTTCCTATCCATAGAAATCATTTACCAAGGGGACTTCACCTGGAGTTCAAGAATCTTTGAATTTGTATGAGAAAACTTACATCTTTATTTTCATAGACTTCTAATTGACATTTAGCATTTTCTTCAATCATGAATGTAACACTAACCACAGTAATCTTAGCAGTACCTAGTCATCAATATAAGTCAGATATTTCATATCACATTACAACTTGTGCAGATAGTTTAAAATATATTTGTACATTAAATCTTGTTATTTAGTGTATTACTCACATATCTTTAAAATATCACATGTAATATATTCATCTTTTTAAAAAATAATCTACATTTTATTTTATTCATTTAAAGACATAAATTTGAAAAGTGTCCACAGACTGGCAAAATAATCAATTGCACAAGAAAAATTGAGAATTTCTGATCTAATCTAACCTCCTTAATCCAAACCATGTTAATCTCACTCCTGGGTAACTATTACCTTCCTAGCTGGTTTCACTCCCTCTATTCTTGCTATTCTAGGATCAATTCTACATTCAAATGCCAGAGGTATCTTTAGAATATGTAAGTCCCATCTCACTTACTCTCTTGCTCAAAATCTTCTGCTGCTTTTTCAATATATTTAGACTCAAATCCAAATTCCATGCCACAGTCCAAATGCCATGCATCTGACTGGACCGTTTATACTTTGCTTTGTCTACTATACTGGCTTCCTTTCTATGCATCTATCACACAACATTCAATACTAAGGCCTTTGGTTTGGCTTTGGCTTTTAGTACTGGGTGGAATTCTCTCCTCCCACCAGTCCCCCACAGCAGACCTTTGCATGCCTCCCTCCCTCCCGTCAGGTCTCAACTCAGATAACACCTCCTAACCTCATCGCTGATTCCTGGAACTGAGTAGCTCTTCCTCCCCAGGTCACTGTTACGTCACCTTGTACTATTTGCTTCAGAGTTGCTCCCACTATCTGAAACTATCTTGGTAACATATTTTTTACATGTGTATTATGTGTCTTTTTTGTTCAAGAGTATAAATTCCAAGAGGGCGAAGACTTGCCTGTTTGGCTCAGCACTTAAAATCCCGTGGCACAAAATGGGCACCCTGTAAATATTTTTCACTAAGGGAAGGAGCCTCATCATTTTATTGATGAGGAAACTAGGGCTCAGGGTGCTTAATAAGTTTCCTCGTCATACATATCATCATATAGACACTGAAAGCACCTGTAATTAAATGTTTCATGGTCTGTTGATATTTTATTTTTGAATACAGTTAAACAAATTAATCCATTATTGAATTTCTTTTCTTGTGTTGAATGAGCTATTAGTGATTTGTCACATTACCTCCTACAAACTTAGTCACCTAAGCATAAAACCCAATTCTTTTTACAGCATTCATGAATCTTTCCTAAAATTTTTCTGAAATTGAAGTTTCAAATTTGAGAATTGTACCTTCTTAGGCCTGTATTGTTCCTTGGATGGTTTTAGACTAATAATGACCTCTATGATTAACCCACATTAGATAGTCCATCAGAAACTTCTTAGAAAGCTTTTTTTTAAAACCAAACCATCATTTATCTAGCCTGTGGTCAAATAAAAAATGTAGTTATATGCTACAATTGATAGTTTAATTTCAAGAGCCTTTATTTATTTAGTTGCCAGGCTTTGGGAAATATTTGAATATACATTTCATTAACTTTCAATTCATTTAGACTTACAAAAATTAGAATTTCCTCTACATAGAAAGAATCTGCTCTAATAGATCTCGTTTGTTTATTTTCTTGCAATAGCTGAACATCCACTGATATAAATAAACAATCTACTTTCAAACAGGTCCTTGGCTGGTCTTTAAAGCCAGCTGAACTAATAAACTAACTTGTCAGTGCTGTTCTCCCCAGATCATTTTTTCCCCTTGATGCTGCTAACCCATAGGGACATTCATTTATTACAGGATTTGCATTTGTAATACCAATCACATCATCTGAAAATCTAGATGTTTTAGACAAAGCAATAAACAGATGACCCAAATGGGATTAAACTTTTATAAAAGAGCTTTCTCTGCTTTAGTCCCAGAAAAACTGTTGGTGTTCATTATGGTGGTGTGATCAAAGTCAGATAAATCTGGAGCAGGGTAAAGGAAAATGCTGACTGCCACGCAGAAGAAGCAATAAGCAAGTCAGACAGGTATGCAGAATTCTCACGGACACAGTGATGGGTATGTTTCATGTTATTACAATAGTGAGAGTGAATCTGGATGGTAAAACACCGAGTCATGCCAGGGCACTTGAGTCAGCTACGTGTTTGCTTGCTAGGGAGTTTTCCTTTGTTCTTTGTAGAGGCAGTTGGCTTATTTTAGTGGCTTTTCCTTGCATGGCATAATCACCAGCTATGTGATTAACCATGTCTAGTTAAGTTATTTCATCACATCAAAAGTAGTGTAAAATAGCTTTTCTGCCGACTGGAAAGCTGAGTTTGGTGGTTATGAATGTACTAGACATCAAAGGCTCCATTAGCCGCAGACTACATGGACACAGGCCAGCAGCACTGAACGTTTCCCCTCCGTTGCTCCTTCCCTTAAGTGGAGTCAGCACCCTCTGGACTGGAGGGAAGGAAGTGATTTCCATAATAATCCATTCCTGCACTCTTTAACCAAATAGAAGGGATGGTGACCAGCTGTTCTGTATCTCCACTGAAGGCAGATAAAGGAGAAAAAAAGCAGGAAGACACCACTGTGTGCTGGCTAGAAAAATCATGAAAGGAGTATCTAATTCTAGCTTTTGCCTCTAGCAAGTTGTACAATCATGGCTAAACTCGTTAGCTCCTCTTGAAGTATCTATGAGAGGTTAGAACTAGTTTCAATAGTCTGGAAAGTTCTTTGAAGCACAAATCATATGTAATTTTAAATATTTGATTCTGTATATTACCTAAACTTGAAACAGGTGAATGAGAGATACGCAAATATCAGCCCTAGAAAAATTTCCATATAGAGAACATAAACTATGCCATAATATGCCTTGACAGTGCCAAACAAAATGGCTGCTCAATAAAGTCTAATTAGATTATCCCACTGATTATAGGTTTTCACACTTTTAATGTATGTTTATCTCAGATTGGCTTCCCCAGAGGCAGACTTTTGAGATGACGATCCATGTGGAAGTGATTTATTAGAAAGTATTCCCTGGAAAAACTAGTGGGGATATGAGAAAATGGGAAAATGGAGGAAAAGAAGCCAAACAAGAGTGTAATATCAAACAAAGTGCTGCAAAATATAGCTTCAGTTCAATCCTCCAGAGGATTGAGGCCATGTTTGGGAACAAAGTGGTAGAAAACTCTAATAGAGGAGTGATACAGAAGAAAATATGTGATTCCTTATCAGAACAGTTTTTCCCAGATTTTGTTAAGTGAGATAATTTGGACAAGCTAGGAAGTCTTTCTAGCTTGGGGGATACCTCGACATTTTATTATCTTACCAGTTTGTCATTATTCAGCAGGAATTATATGCTGACGATAGCTTCCAACTTATATTGCCACTATTAGGTAAAAGAAAGGTGTAAATATCATTGTAGACTTCCTGAGAACCCACAATATTCTGTTTAATATTACAAAGCATCATAGAAAACAAAGTATCATGCAACAAATGGAATTAGCATTTTGTATGCTATTTTTCCTTTGTTCCCTACAGACATGAAAATCTGAAATCCAAACTCTGAGGAATTTAAGATTAATCCATAAAAATCTAGGCTGAGTCCCCATATATTTTCTTTCCTGGTATATCATACAAAAATGGCTGAAGTAAACAACTCTTCACTTTTTAATAGAATTAAACTACAAAAAATCTACTAAAAAGTGATTCCTTGATTTGTTATATTGGACTGTAAGAATGTTTTCTAATGATTTTGTCCAAGGACAAAAGGACTAACAGAAAATGTTGGTACACTTACACTCCTCATGATGGCAACTCAAGCTCCAATTCATTGAATATACGCTAAAATTTAATTCCTAATCCATTATCTTCACATTCGTCTTATGGCTTTGACAACTTAAAAAGATTCCCACTCCCCTTTGACTTTTCCCCATCTTCATTTTAAAATTCAGCTCCTCACCTGGCCATTGACATGAAAATACCCTTCCCTAAAACCCTCCAAGAATAGCATAAGCGATTGCTTGAAAAACACAAGTATCAGCCAGACACGGTGGCTCACGCCTGTAATCCTAGCACTCTGGGAGGCCAAGGTGGGCGGATGGCCCAAGGTCAGGAGTTACAAACCAGCACCAGCCTGAGCAAGGGCAAGACCCTGTCTCTACTAAAAATAGCAAGAAATTAATTGGCCAACTAAAAATATATAGAAAAAATTAGCCGGGCATGGTGGCATGTGCCTGTAGTCCCAGCTACTCGGGAGGCTGAGGCAGCAGGATCCCTTGAGCCCAGGAATTTGAGGTTGCTGTGAGCTAGGCTGATGTCATGGCACTCTAGCCCAGGCAAAAGAGTGAGACTCTGTCTCAAAAAAAACAAAAAACAAAAAAACAAACAAGTAGCAAATGAGTAAGTAAATAAATAAGGCCAGGTGAACCTGAGAAGAGGAAATACAAAGAGAAATTGACAGCATCTATAACTGGCCAGGATATAAAAGGATTCTACCACGTGGAGTGGGGGGGAAATTTGTAGGGACATTATTTGTAGGGACAGGTACAGCTAAAGTGGGGCTGGGTGGTTATTATAGCTATTTTGTTCTTGGTCTAATAGTGTTGCAACCAAATGTGGACAAAAATAGCCACTCCATTTTTAACTTGGGAGACCTATTTGTTCCCAAAGTACTGGTATCTTCATCTTGTAAGTCAGGGCTAAAAATATTTATCCTGAAGAATTTTCATTATAATTAAATGAGGTAATATATACAAAGTACTTATTACATTTGAAGCATTCAATAAATAGTAGCTTTTATTTGTAATCTGTCAGCCATGGCATAAGTGCTAGTTCCTCATTTGATAGGACTTTGTTGCTTTTTGTAGTTGTCCTAGTACAGTCTTATTATAGAATAGTGTAAGAACAAGAAAGTTGCTTTATTGATCAAAAGAAAAAAAAAGAATTGCACACTAACTCTACAATTCAATGCTTACAAAGGTGAGTGTGATACAAATTTGGGAACTTAAGTTGAAAAGATATTTAAATGGATAGTAATATAGCAAAATACACAGCTACAAAAACCATTATTAGACAACAGATATGAGTTTTTATTTTGTCAAATACATATCACATGAGATGTTTCTTCAAAAAATGGCTATGGTCATCACTCCATGGGCTCATAAATCGAATTGATTAGTTATAGCCTATTAATTATGGCATATAATAGTATCTAGTAGTGTTTTAATAATTGCTCAACTAAATAAACTTCCAGATTTATTCTGAAAATTCAGTGGAATTTAAAAGTGTTTTGTTAATGAATAGGGGAAGCATTATTTTTATGAATCTGAGAAGAATAAATGATCCCAATTTGAAAATATATCCAAATAAAATTTTTAAAATGTTATTTTTAGGCCGGGCACGGTGGCTCACACCTGTAATCCTAGCACTCTGGGAGGCCAAGGCGGGTGGATAGCTCAAGGTCAGGAGTTCAAGACCAGCCTGAACAAGAGCGAGACCCTGTCTCTACTATAAATAGAAAGAAAGTGATTGGTCAACTAAAAATATACGTAAAAAAAATTAGCCGGGCATGGTGGCGCGTGCCTGTAGTCCCAACTACTCAGGAGGCTGAGGCAGAAGGATCACTTAAGCCCAGGAGTTTGAGGTTGCTGTGAGCTAGGCTGATGCCACGGCACTCTACAGCCCAGGCAACA
The DNA here is from genome assembly GCA_963574885.1 of Lepilemur ruficaudatus. Taxonomy (NCBI): domain Eukaryota; kingdom Metazoa; phylum Chordata; class Mammalia; order Primates; family Lepilemuridae; genus Lepilemur; species Lepilemur ruficaudatus. The sequence continues at coordinate 37,483 of CAUYRT010079904.1, read as the reverse complement.
GAGTGAAAAAAAAAAAAATGTTATTTATAGCTTTTTCTTTTCTTTGTCTAATTATACACTTTGGGTCCTAGTAACCATAGGGCTTTTGCTGAGAAAGAGTTCTGGCTCTGAAACTTACCCTTTGGAGGGGCTGAGACAGAGCAGAACTGCTAAAGGTTTGGGGGATATTTAGGAGGGAGGTTATAAAAAAAGCCTTAATTGTTGGCAAAGCCAGAAAGACTGGAGAGAAGAAACGTGTTGGCTGTGGTGGAAGTTTAGCTAGGCTGTCACACGTAATCCTCACGTCTTTCAGAAGGTAAAAGAGATACCAAGCAGCTAAGTAACTTGCCTGGGGTAAATGCTTGTCAGAGTTCACTCCCAGCAATATCTGACTTCAAAGCTTATGTTCTTTCCTCTACATCATTCTCTACACTTCCATTATTAAAAGAATTTTTTTTTACTTTAAAACGTATTTAGCTCTGCATTTTTAGATATGTTTGTATCCCAGAAAATCAAACGACAGAGAGTTTGTCTTCTCGAGGGCACTGTTTTATTCTGAGACATCGGTGGAACAGCCTGCTCATATATTACTGTCATAAGTCTCTGGCAGGTATGCCAAGTTATCTTCCTTTTCCTGAAGCACAGGGGAGAAAACAAAAGGCAGTGGCAGGTTAAACAGAGGCAAGAGAGCCAGAAAAGAGAAGGCAACTGTCAGATGCAGGATGAAACGGGCAAATGAGAAGAATTATAATACATAGCAGGTGAACAGAAAGAGCTGAAGGAACATAAATTGATGCTAATAGGAAGTATGGAAAAGCAGGAGTTATTAAACATTTGATAATTTTTACAAATCACCTATATTTTATTTGGTGGAGAAAACTGTAAAGTAGCCCTTCAATGACTGTGAGTTGTGTCTCACTTGCCTGAGAGCATTGGCTTATACCGATGCATGAGGACTATAACATAGTACCATGTGACATTTACCACTGCTCTTAATTCTACACTAACTGAAAGAGCCAACCCCCAAAGTCTCATCATCTGCATTAGGAATCTTTTACCACCATAATACCACATAACCAGTCACTCCAGAACTCAGAGGTTTAAAACAATAAGCATTTATTTAATTCACAAATCTACTGGATGGTTTTGATTGTTCAATTTGTGGGAATCATTCACTTATTATGAAGGATGGCTGGCTTTTGGCTGCTGATCTGGGATGGCCTTTCATGGAATGACTGCTGTGGCTTTTCTCTGTTCCTCTGTCCTTCATCCTCAAGCAGCCACACCCCGTATATAAGCACTGCGCAAGCCTTCACTCCTGCCATGTTAATTAAGACACCATTGGCCAAAGTCAGTCACATGGCCAAAGCGAGAGCCCAAGTGGGAGGGCTCTCCGCACATAATGGCAAGGACAGGTGTTCAAAAGGAAGTAAAAAATCTGGATCACTGTTGTAATTTACGATATGACCTTCGTCCATACATTTTAGGTTTCCACTGAGGCTAAAATAGAATGAAGCAGGAGAACACACATATTTAGGGGGAAAAATTTGCAAACCAAATATTTCACCAAAGAAAAGTCACCATCTGCAAAACTACATTGGTTCTAATAACAGAAGCAGCATAATTGCCTTTTGTTTATTTTTTCTTAAGAGAAAAAGGGAGGGGAGCTGGGTAGCTCTGCCATGAAATAAGTTACTGCAATTACATTTATTATGGTCACTGATGTAGTTGGACTTTTTTCTGTCATCACATATTCTGATTTTTGTTTACTGTTATTCTTATTCATTTCTCTTTCTTGATTAACTTTTTAATATTTTTAATTTTTTTCTTCTCAAGTTTGGAAGAGATATTGTCTGTTTATTTTCTTTATTAACTGCCTAAAAACTTTTAGCAAACACGCTTAACTTAGTATTTTAACCAAAGTAGAATTAAATAAACCACATCCTCCTTCTTAAAAGTCTACTTCAATATTCTGCAGCTTTCCCATGAAATCACTCTATCTTATTATTATTTTTATTTTCTAAAATTTAGTTCATGTTTACAAACATTCCAAAAGTTTTTGTTTTTAATTCAATATTACATTACTTACGTATTTGAAACTTTCCTGCTGAAAGTGTTTTAATAGTTTCCAGTTGTGTTAATAATTTTAAATATTTTTTCAAAATTTTTGAAAAGAGGAAAACATGAATATGGTATAAAAGAAGACATGAATAGGTCATAAAATTCAAAAGGTTCCAAAAAGCTATGGCGTGAAAGGGCTGTTCTCTATCCCATTCTGCTACAGAACCCAAGCCCCCATTTCAGGAGTGAACACATTAGCATTTATATATGTTCCTATGTATTTTATGCAAATATAGGTATATTTGTATGTTTGTGCATGTGTGTGTATGTATACTTGCTTTTTATTTGATTCATTAACAAAGAGACTATTAAATATAAGGAGACTATTACATAAAATGTTCTGAGTCTTGGATAGCTCTTTTCATAGTATTGCTTTTTGTGGTGGTTCCCAACCTTTTAGGCACCAACGACCGGTTTCATGGAAGGCAGCTTTTCCATGGCGGAGTTGGGAGGTGAGCAGGGTAGGGGAAGAAGGCGAGGTGGGGAGGCCGAGCTCAGGCCGTGATGTGTGGCCCTGTTTTCCTAACAGGCCATAGGCCAGTACCTGGCAAGAGCCAGGCGGTTGAGGACTGCAGCTTTATAGTATTACTATTTGCAATATTACATCATCTTGAAATTATTATTACTACAATATTTTATCTTTGCACATGTCAAAGCAGTATATAAAATTAACTCATTCTTTCAATTGGCTAGTTTACATTGTAATGATGTACCATACTTTATTTGACAAAGTATTCTAGTCCATTTGTTTCCCAGCTTTCACTCAGATACCACAACGTATAATTTCTGCTCCCTAACAATGGGGTATCAAACTTTTTGATCTTTGCCAGATTGATGGACAACATTGGGACTTTTGAAGTTTTGATTTGCATTTTTAATATGAGTAGCATAGAGTATCTCATGATATGCTTGAGCTATCTGCATATAATTTTTATTTATCAAATGCATTATCTTTTTATATTTTCCTCATTTTATATAGATTATTGGTCTTATTAACTGTTAATGGTCATTATTGACTAATAAAAGTAAATTAAGCATTTCTTATAATGTAAATAGAAATATTTTTCATTTTAACATTTATTTTTGGCTTTTCCTTATGTATGCTTTGTAATGTGGTTTTTTTAAACTTTAAGGAGTAAAATTGATGAATATAATTTATAATTATTTCTGCATTTATTTAGAAATGCCTTATTCATTTCAAAATTATTTTTCAAATTTCTATGTTTTCTTTTAGAAAATTTATAATTTACTTTTTTTATATTTAAATATTTGAATTGTCTGAAATTTTCTTAATGTAAAAGGCAAGATAGAGATCCAACTCCCCCTCTCAGTTATCACAATGTATTTATTATATAATCCATTTTTTTCTGCATTGGTGTGAAATTCTACTATTACCATAATGCCTGTGTGCACACACATACACACACACAGACTTATCTATGAATTTTCTATTCTGTTCCACTAATCTGTTATTAGCAAATACCTTTATATCCTACTCTCTTTCCTAAACATTCACTTCACCTTCCTAATTTAAGAGATACCCAGCACTCCCGTGAATGCACTTCTTCCCTGTGAACCCTCTCAAGCAATGACAGCTTTTGCTGTCATTTTTGTTAGTCACTTCTAACTCTGTGGGACAGGTATTCTCCATGCTTCTCATTGCTACTTAATGCCATCATGCTGACTGCTTTCACTTTAAATTCATGACCTCTACCCTCACATGAGCCATTAGTGCAGCCAGGGGTTCATACATGCTTTTTTCTTCTCAAGCCTCCAGTAATTCCTATACTATCTTCACTCCCAGCCTCTGATCTTATTTTGTATTCCACTAAAAACAGAGGCAATCAAAAGGGAATTTCTCTGCAAGTTCACACTATCATATCTATTCATTGACTGCATCTATGCTCATGATCTTCCTTCTCTTCTGCTACTGTGAAAGCATTGTCTGTGTTCCCTTTCCAAGGCCAACCCCTATAGTTACACAACTAATCTAGTGACTTTTGCGTGCCCAAGGACATTGTCCCAGACATTATCCCCACTATTTCTTACCTCATCTATGTTTTCTTTCTAACAGATTATTCATATCAGCATAAACATGCTATGAAACCTCCCATATTACAAAAGAAAAAAACTCCCTTGATCTCACATCTACCTCCAGTTAAAATCACATGTCTCTTTCCGATGACCGCAAAACTTCTCAAAATGGTGTGATAGAAAGCCATCGAATCAACATTTTACCATCTAAACTCTTTTCTCAACATCACCCATAGTTTCCAAGTGTTGAAAAGAAACCTCCATTCTCCATCTTCATATAAACTGACTCAGATAATCACTTCCTACTTTCTGAACTATTGTCTTCCCTTGGCTCTGTGTGACTTCTGACATCAACTATTCAGAGTTAGGTCAAACTTTACAAGTTAAAGGCACAGTCCTCCATAATTCTGCCCTGACTTCAGATACAAGCCACAGGGTTCACCAGGACATGCTCACTTCTGATCTGATATCTACAAATTAAGGGATTCCCACTACTCCCTTACGTTCAATAATTTGCTAGAATGCCTCACAGAACTCAGGAAAGTGCTACTTACAATTGTCATTTGAATAGCAAAAGGATACAAATCAGTACCAGTCAAAAAGATATGCTCATAGGCTGAGGTTTGAAAAAGTCCCACACGTAAAGCTTCTTTGTGCTTAGGACTCATTACTCTCCCTGCACATTAATGTGTGACAATATGCAGAGTATTGCAATTAAAGAAGCTCACATGAGTTTCACTTTCCTTACATAGGCATGACTGATTGAATCATTGGCCACCCAGTCGAACTCAATATCCCGTCCCATTCTTCTTGCCAGAGATCAGGTTGATATCACATGACTGAAAACTCCTGGAACCTCTAATCACATGGTTGTTGTTTTGAGCATGGCCCATCCTTATTCTGAATCATCCTATTGGCATAAGTTACTTGTGGACCCACAATGCATAACATAAACACTCCTTAGAATTAATATGTGTCCTTGCTCTTTTCAAAACCCTCCTGTAGGTTCCCATCAAACTCAGATAAAAAGCCAAAATTCTTAAAATGATCTACAAAACTATAGCCAACCTGGATCTCCTAATTCTCTGACCTCTAAAGGAAAAAATTGAAAAAAAAAAAAAACTAAAACTTAACAACTTTTCATGGGTATTCCATAAAGCTAAGTTTGCAGGACAAGCCAGCACCCTAAATCTGGAGAGACAGGCAAGCCAGAGAGTCACAGCTAAGATGTATTCATGTGGACCAAGCCTCTAAAGCCATAAACTAGTAGGTGCTCTTAAATGATACTTTTGATTAAGTGCTGGAGTCTGAATGTGAGCTAGCATCATTGAGAAACTTCTAAAAGCCTTGGTCTCAGAGAATGCACCCATCTTTTTATGGATTTCACATCTGGAAACTAGGAACAAACTCTACTAGGCTCTTATGGTGAAGAATCAAAAAAAATCACTCCTGGCTCTAGTAGGAGAAGAGGATCTTTGTGAAATACACACTGATCATTCTCCATAATAAAGATCTAGTCTCCAGGAGATAAGACTTGGTAAATTGTTATCTCCTGCACTGCCAGAGGGCATTAGCCCTCTCTAGTCCTCCAAGACTTGTGGATATTGGAGCTGGGAGGGAGACTAAGAAATACTCATGAAGGTCACAACCCAGGGAGATAAGCACAGTAAAAGACTGAGATTTAATCATAAAATGGTAAAATACTTCCCCCTCCCACCCACACCTTAGCACCAAACCAGCAGGGCTCCAGCATAGAACAGTGGATTTCAGATGAAAGATCTGCAATAAACACACTGTCTCTGAGGAGGAGTACTTAGTGAAACCCAGAGTCAAAAGGGAAGATAAAAACAAGGACACAAGAGGAACTTAAATTCTCTGGCACCTACAGCAAACAATAAACACAGCCAAACTTGCTAGCAAGATTAACATAAGTATTCACACTAAAGGCCTCTCACAGAAGTTGCTATTACCCAATATAACATGTCCAAATTTAAATAAAAATTCCAAAGCATACCAAAGACAAGAAAAAACACAGTCTGAAGAGACAAAGCAATCATCAGAACCAGACTCAGATAGAAGACCGAGGTTGGGATTATCAGATGTGGAAAAGATAATTATTAATTAATATTAATTCATAATTAATTTGCTAAGTTCTTTAACCAAAAAAAATAGACCACACCTATGGATAATGTAAGCAGGGAGATGGAAATTCTAAAAAAGAATTCAAAGAAAATACTAGACATAAAGAGCATTATAATGAAAATAAAGAATGACTTTTATGAGTTCCTTGGTGGACTGGACATGTCCAAAGAAAGAACCAGTGAGCTTGAGGACAGTCAATAAAGACTTTTTAAATTGAAATGCAGAAAGAAAAAAGAATGAAACACACAAAACCACAAACACCAGAATGTCCAAGAACTATGGAAAAATTACAAAAAGGATAATTGGAATACCAGAAGGAGAAAAGGGAGTGAATGAAGCAAAAGAAATCTTCTAAGTAATATTGGCTAAGAACATTTCAAAATTAATGACAGACACCAAACCACAGGTCCATGAAACTCAGAGAGCCCCAAGCATGATAAATACAAACACAAACAAACAAACAACAGCAACAACAAAGAACCCAAGTGTACACCTCAGCCTGACTCTGTCAGGAAGTCTAGGTTTCCTTTTCCACACTATTTTCATTTGTTATTAAATAATTTTAAGTTTTTGGTTTTGTTTTGTTTTAAGAATCATCCAATGATTATTTTTAAATAACTCAGCATTGTAGGTGTTAATTGTTGGCGAAAGTAAAGAACTCTTTGCTGACACTCAACAATCCGTGACTCCAACTTGAAAAGTTGCAACTTGAGCCAACTTTTTTGCATTTGCTCTTTTCATAAACTCAGAGGGAAAATCCAAGGAAATTGTCTAGTCACCTGGATATTATTATCCAGGTTTTCTACTGTCTTTGTCTTTATATACTGCAGTTTTCTAAGAGTTAACAGAATAATGGAGACAATAAAACTCAAGCTTTATTGCTCATCACTAAATATATTAATAACATTTTGAAAGCATATTGTTTCTACTTATTACTGACATTAAATCAGTGCTCAAACATCTATCAAGAAGCGGACATCAAAGCATCTGATGTGTCACTTCAGTAAGTAGAAAAATATGTTTATTCAGTCTTCAAGTTTTAGAGAAGCAATTCAAGATAGTTATCTCAAATAATTTTTCCTTTCCCTAACAACAACAACAACAAAAGCCACCTTGTACTAAAAGCAAATATCAAAATTCATGTGTAAAAAACTATTAACCAAGCATTTTAGAGTAGTCATTGTAAGGGCATTATGCAAAATTAAGATCACATAAAACTATAATAGTGTCTATTAATTGCCTGAAGCCTATTAAGTCTTGCAAATCAGAGAGAGCAATCCCATGCTTGCTAGACACACTTTATAGGCTCCTCCGTCTGGCTCTTTTACAACTACCGTCTCTTGCAAAATGCTTTGTTCCACCTTAAAGAACTGAAGCAAGAATAACTCCTTTTTTCTCCCCAGCTGGGTTTTGGCAAGTAGATTTTAAGTTACTTGCACGCTAGGGAGCAAAGCACTAATGAAAGCATATGAAAAGTAATGTACCTAAGGAAAAGGTAAATGATAATAACCGGTGCACAACTTTTTATGACTTGGGTCTTTAAAGTGAAAAGCACTTTCTATAACAATAAATGTTCTGTGTTATATAATGTTGCAATAACATACTAAATAACCGAACAATAGTTGTAATTTTTCTTCACTGCAACAAAACGTGTTCAGAATCAGAAAATAAAATACTCTTTTCCCCTTTACTGTTTCAATTACATGTATGTTAAGCTTTGACAGACCTTTTAAAAAATTATTTTCAAACTCCAAAAATGAATAGTTGACGCTCTATTGACTCATAAGTCACTGTTGAACATGTTGTGTCTGGCCATTTGTTTTAGATGAGAATGGCCATTGGTCAGAGAGAAATAACTTCCAACGGCTTAGATTTGATTCCTTTTGGAAAACTGATTATGCTCTATGTGTTGAAAGATACTCATGTAAGAGACTGTAGCTTAGAATTGGGTATTATTAAAGTCTTTGCTCTGTTTGTCATGTGGAAGACCAGATGCAGTAAGTCATCACATAAGTCTTTTATTCTGCTACTGTAAATAAATTAAAGCTCCAGGAAACACATGTTTTATCAAAATACAAATAAAAACCAAACAAGCCCAAACCTCTTAGGTCATTTAAAAAGGCATCAGAAGTTCCTTCAATGTAAACTATCACTAATTAAACAATCAGTGTGATCCTTCTACATGACATCCAGCTTATTTCACACAAAGCAATCATTTTCTTAACTGCTATATAAATATCAAAGGAAAATTTTGGTATATGAACACATTCATATTTCCCAAATGCAACGATGTGAAAGGGCATTGGCCACCCCACTGTCTTCCTTCAAACACCACAGTTAAACACACAACTGAGTAGAACAGCATTGTGCTATGCAAAACACTTCAAGGAATGTCATCTAGCTGACTCTCACAAATTAATTAGCACTTATACCTTTCTGTATAGAAATCCTAAAGCTGTTGTATCTTAAGGTAGTCTGAGATCACTGTTACAAAATATGGCTGACCTAAGGTCACAAGGTACCTGTTTATCTGAAGTCAGGAAAAAGTAGTTGTAATAAGATCTTTTGTTCTTTATCTTCAGAGACAGAGTTTCCAGTCTCTCTCAATATGGTGCTCCAATAAGCTACTATCAACAAATGAGAGTTGGTATTCAGAATGAAATATTTTTGCCATCTCTTTCCATGAGTAAAAGTTTCTTTTAATCTTATTTTATACCAGTCAGAGAAGATTCAATCCTTATTGACCTTCTGCTTATTAAAATAGCTTTTAATCAAATTCCAGTTCTTAAAAGATGTTTCTTCTTTGAACAATTCTAAAACTATGACATAACAGAGTACGTGCTATGAAGGGAGTTTAATAGTGCCAAAGGAAGAGAGAGCACACAATGTTTTCCCTGCATTGCAAAAATTATGAAATACAAAATTTATAATGATTTACAAATAAATTTCATTATATTCTTAATCATTAACTTCTAAAGGGTTGAACATATGCTTTAAGAACTTTGATATTAACTTCTTCTCAATGTAAATATAAGTTGCAGCTTGCATCTGAAATGTATTTCCATAACTTTTACACCTATTGCTTAAGTTTGTGAAATAAGAAGTTTTCCTTAATATTGTGTTAGGCAATATTCTATGGGTCCCAAAATCAATTGTGCCTCAAAAATGACTCAATGAATTAAAAAATGCATTACATAATCTTATTATAGAAGATTATAATATTATATGTATTATATAATCTTACATAATTATATAAATTATATAGTATTAATATTAAATATATTACATATTATATAATATATTATATATTTTAATATAACATTAAAATATAATAAATATATACTATTATATAATCTCCCTCTAATTTCTATATGAAATTGTTAAATATCAAGATAAAGTTTTTAAGTTATTAATCTTTTAAAAATATATTTACTAAATATATCAGTTCATGTGTCTACCAAATTCATTTTTATGCATATACCAAATATTTAAGCAATATTCTGCTAAGAATCCTTTGGGTCCAATTGACCTCTAAAATCCCATGACTTAGATCCTTCTAATCAATTCAATGTTGATTAGAATGTGATGGGATATATGAGATTTTTATAACCTGGTATACTTTTTCAAAGCTGTTAGAAATCTATAATCTATATATAAAACTGATAGCACTCTCTAATCAAGAATTCTCATCCAAGTATTTCCATAATACTTAATGTTTAGGAACCATATATTTTAAGTAAAATAACTATAGTATTTTTGGTTATTCTGAGTGTATGGTAAGGCGAAAGCTGGTTTATTCTTTATTAAAGAAATAAGAAACAACACACGTTTAAGAAATTCTTAGGCACTGAGTATTGGATAATGTAGCTATCTGTCAAATTTGAGAAATAGTTAAACAACAATACTTAAGACTTGTTCATCTTGTCAGAATCGAAAAAGAGAACCTACCATTTAGATCAGGCTAGAAGCTAGAAATTATGCAAGAATTTATTTCTATGTTGGTAGCAATATACACATTAGACAATCCTTAAAAACTTTAAAAATGCTGTGCATCTGCAACAAACCTATTTTACAGTCAAAGTTGTTTCATATCAAGTAAAATGAAAAACACAATTTATGTACAATATGGTTACCTCTGGAAATGACATTTCTTGTGATAGATAATGAGAAAGATTTGCTTTATCATCATAGGGCCTGTGTCTTCTTGTCAAAAAATACAGAGGGTAACAATAAAAAGAAGTAAAATTTTGGATAAACACCTCATAAAAGACGATATATAAGTGTCTCACAGACACAAGAAAATGTTCCCAACACATTAGTGTTATTGTTAACATTTATATTACAAAAGATCACTTTATACCCACTACTATAGTTAGAGTTAAAAAACTGACAACGCCGAATGTGACCGCAGTGGTGGAGCAACTGGAACTCTCACACGATGCTGGCTGGAGTGTAAAATGATGTTGTAACTATTTTGGAAAACTCATTGGTAGTTTCTGATAAGAGTAAATATATACTTACCCTAAGACTCCGCAATTCCATGCTTACCTATCTACCCAAGAGTAAGAAGAATAAGCGTCCACTAGGAGAAACAAGAGGCATGGTTCTTTTCCATGAGAATCAAAGCCAAGCAAGGCTCATTAGTCAGTTCTTCTGGGATTTGCTTAGGCTACCCTGTTCATGCGGTCATGCTGATCAGACCTCTCTCAGGCTCATCTCCCTCAATTCTCTGTACCGAGTCCTCATTTCTTTGACATACACATTAAACACACGTCTCTGATTTGATCCTTGCACTCTCTCTCACACTTGATTCTTGTCCTTAGGTTCCCCAAAGATCACTATGAGTGTGAGCTATATTTTTGTTCTCTCCCAGCCTTTCAGGACCGTGGTGGCTGGATCACCCAGTTTCCTGGCCAAGATAACACGATGAGAGAATGACAGGTGGAAGGAATTAGTAACAAGCCATCTTTTTTCTTCTTTTATTTTTTTTTAAGCTTTTTCTCCTCCGTTACTTTCCTTTTTTAATTTTAAATCTAATTTATCATCCTTTTTGCCTTTCATTTTCGCTTGCCTCCATAGCATTTTTTCTCTTCTTATATTATTATTAATATATTCTCTTTTATTTTCTGTCTCTACTTTTTCATTTGTACTATTTTTTAATGAGGCCATTTCCTCACTCTGTGGTTCTTTCTTTTATGGTATTCCCTATCTAGCTTCTCTATCTCCACTTTTTCAGATGATCTCACTTTCACAAAAGCTTTGTGTTCCCCCAAGAAGCAAACCCTGAAATAACGATGTGAGAGCAAAATGTTTATTTGGAAATTGATTCTGGGAAGCACCAGTACCAGGGATAGTGAGACAGAGAAGAAAAGTGAGCCTCTTCAGCTCAAGTGCAGTGTTGAGGGGGACTTCTGGGAGGCAACATAGGACGTTCCTCAGGGTAATCTCACCTACAGGATGAGGAAGATGCTGTATTTGTCTGCAAACTCCTGTTTTTCATTGTTTGACGGTTTCTCCTGGGAGTGCTGGCCATCAGTCCCAATGCCTAGCACTCCCAGGCTGACCTATGACTGAATGGAGCATGCTCCTGTGCACAGAGAAATCACCCAGGTTGAGAGCCCCAGAGGAGAGAAGGAACAGCATTTGACATATTAGAGAGTGAGTGACTCTGTCCTTATAGGAAGGGCACTGCTGGCATCTGCCTTTTAAATCACCTTCTATGGTTGAATGTTTATCACTTTTTAAATCCACAGGTAACATTTTGAAAAGTACTTTAGGGACAGGTGAGAATGAGACCCAATGCAAGAATAAAAAGGGCTCAAATTTTTACGTGTTTTTCTGAAATCTAAATGCCGAAGGTATGTCAATATGTGCATCTACTTATGAATACATGCAAATGGATGCCTTCTTTATACAGGTGACTAGAACTTGCATAATCCATTTTGAACATTTTTATAATACACGTTTTGAACAGACAATCTAATTCAGTTGTGTTTCATATTACTCAATTTGCTTTATTCAGTCTGTTTTCTTTAATTGACATGGTAACATTTCAGAAACCACAGGATAGTGGGCTCCATGGCTTAGTTGGTTAAAGCGCCTGTCTTGTAAACAGAAACCACAGGATAATGTTAAATGTTTAAAAGGGCAAATGGTTCTAATAGTCCTTCTACTAATACTGCACTCTCCATGATAGAATATCACAGGCCAAAATTTTGAAATTTTTTTATTACTAAAATTATATATAAAATATAATCTAATTAAGTCATTTAAAATTGAAGCCTCAGTGGGAAACTTGTAAAAGCTCCCTTAGAAGAGTTCTGGCTGTCTAAAAACACCCCTCTTTACCATCGGATGTTCAGATCTTAGGAATATTTCCTCTTCTCAGTAGTCTTAACCCCAAATTAAATTAAAGGTCCCCACACTGAATTAAGAGGTCTTAAGTTTCATCAAAGCAAATAAGAATTGGATTAAATCCTGTATCTGATATTTCTCAAAGTTTAAGGGAAAACCTGACCATTTTATACTTGGAGGACTGCTGCATTCAAGTGAAGAACGGTTCAGTTTAAAGAATATCTATAAGCAGTACTTTAATTGTTCTGTGAGTAATATGCTTTCCCAGAATTTGTATAGTGGATTTGGTGCTTAAAACTGAGGATTTACCCCTTAGATTTTATTCTCTAAATGACATCACTGACATGCTTTCGTAGTCCCAGGAGTCCTTTCACATCTCAAACACATCCATTGTTGATTCTACCACTATGTCAGTGAGGACCTTGGTGCCACTAGGCACAGCTGTGACAATATCCTGAGACACAGAGGTGCCAGCAATGGATGCACATCAGCTAATGGCTGTTTTAGAGACGTAGGTCAGCAATACATTTCACAATGATCCAGACAATTTTCTCCAAAAAGCTTAATGTTTCCAAATTTTACCTTTGTCAATTTTTTGCTTCTTGTTTCGCGCCTTTGGTTCTCTATGTATCTATCTATTTTTTTGTTTTTTGTTTTTTTTTTGGTTTCAGGAGGAAGGAATTGTGTCTTCCCTTTCAACTGGTTTAAATATGAGCTTTCCTATATTTTGATTCTGCCATCTTGCTCTTCTCTTGCAGCTTCTTTCATTTCATTCTTTCATTTGTCTCCCTACACCTTGATGATGATCTCTTCTTTGGATGCTCTGGCATCTTGCCATGAGAAAAGGGGGCATTCGAGGAGATTATTACATTGCAAGATGCAGGAGCTCCAGGATCTCTGAGCCCCATAGCAAGCCAAATATTTATTTAGTCAGTCCTGATTAAACCAAATATGCTAAGGACTTTTCTAATCACTGTAATATAGTTGTGAACTAGAGTTATGGACTTGGGCTCATTGAGCTTTCCCAGGATGGAATAAACAATGGAAAAATAATTTTTAGTGTGATGGGTAGATGAATGTTTCAAAGGGAAAGTGCAAGTGTTATAAAGCAGACCCACCATGAAGGATAATCAGAGCAGAGATCAGCAGAGACAGTACCCCAGTTATGTGAGGGGAGTGGAGGACCATTGCCTGGAATCAAATTAATCTATTATACATACATTAATTTTGAAATATATTACATTTATTATTTAAAATATAAACATTTTATAATGGGTTGTTCAGTTAAAATTGTCCTGTACAAAATTAGTCTCTTTGCTTTTTGTTAATATTTCTTTTTCATGATATATTTTACTTCTTTAATAAATAAATTTTGTGAGTTTTTTTCATAGCATTGTTTTTCTTACTTATATCTCTAAAGATAAGTGTTATTAAGAGTACAAAATGCTGCAAATGTATCATTTCTGCTGTTACTTTCCCTTAAATAAACCATACTACATAAAATATTTCAGTCAGTAACAGAATTAGTTTATATTTTTAATTTATTGAAATTTAACTGAAATAAAATATTCACTGATACAAACCAATATTTTAATTCTTTAAAAACAAGGGTTTTAATTTCCTTAGAGCAACTAAAGCACTATATAAAACTTTTCTCCTTCCATTCTTATCTAAGAATTGGTTATGTCTTTATTATCCAACATGCACTTATTAAGTACCTGCTAATACTTGTTTAATAAATTTTCTGTATGTTGACCATATAGAAAATCATGCAAAAGAATGCTCCCGGACTGTCATATGCAGTGATGTAGCAAGATGTAATGGATATTCACTATTTAATGATTCTTGTCATACTGTTCTAATATTTCTCTAAGCTGTTTTCTGAAGCATTTTAATTTATTGTATTTTTTTTACTTATTACATTTGCACCCTGAGGCTAGCTAGTGAAGAATGTCATTTTGAAAATCTAAGAAATAAATAGAAGTTGAATTGCCAACACATTTGTTTTGTTTCCAGATATCTTAGAAATAAAAAGTTGTGAGAGATTACTATGAGGAAATATCTTATTCAGAATTCCATGGATAATACCATAGAATGTGCCAAATTGGCGTTAAATAAACCCAATACAACATTCCCAAGGCTATCCACTATCTCAAGTGCATACTCTAGAGAGAAAACAGTATTAACCACTGTTACTATTCAATTCCTTTTGAGTTTAAATTACTTGAGCATGATAATTGGTGAAACACATTAGGATAGCAATGTTCAGTCATTTCCTATTATTTTCAATAAAAAATTTAGTCTGGCTTCCTAAGGAAGGCCATTTTGAGAACTCAGTGTCACCTCCATTAATAAATAATTCATATTGAAAAGTTAAAAAAATATATAGCTTACAGGTTTTGACATTAATTTCTTGGTCAATAAAGTCATGGAAACAATAGAATTTCCTTCAAAATTCTTTAAGTTTCCTTATTTTCTAATAACTAAAATAGGTATACTAAATACCATAAGTCCATTTCAAAATAATCCACTTATTAATATATCAATATATTTCTTTCTTCAGGGAGAACCTGAGGAAATCTATGCAAGTACCACTAGGTACTATAGTACAAAAAGTAGAGCAAATTAATCCATGAAGATCAGATAAATTGGTTATTATTGGCTAAAATAATGTTTTTGTTTGAGAAGCAAGATAATAAAAACAAGAATCAAACAGTAATTGCTATCATTAAGCTATTTGGTTCTTTGTATTCAGTTATTAAGGGTGACTACATGATGCAGTTTCTAAGGACAATTCCAATTTATATTCTGGCATAATTATTAACACCCTCTTTGTTTTTTTGTTTTTTTTTTAAACACAGTCTCACTCTGTTGCACAGGCTAGAGAGCCATGGCGTCAGCCTGGCTCACAGCAACCTCAAACTCCTGGGCTCAAGTAGTCCTACTGCCTCAGCCTCCCAAGTAGCTGGGACTACAGGCATGCACCACCATGCACGGCTAATTTTTTATTATATTTTTAGTTGGCGAATTAATTTCTTTCT
Source organism: Lepilemur ruficaudatus (assembly GCA_963574885.1). Classification (NCBI taxonomy): domain Eukaryota; kingdom Metazoa; phylum Chordata; class Mammalia; order Primates; family Lepilemuridae; genus Lepilemur; species Lepilemur ruficaudatus. The sequence goes on along the minus strand of CAUYRT010079904.1, from coordinate 21,812 downwards.
ATTTTTGGTAGAGACGGGGTCTCACTTTTGCTCAGGCTGGTTTCAAACTCCTGACCTTGAGCGATCCTCCTGCCTAGGCCTCCCAGAGTGCTAGGATTACAGGTGTGAGCCACCCCACCCAGTCTCTTTGCTTTTTTTCCAACAAGCTTTTTTTTTTCAACAAAGTTTCCTTGCTTAGGCAATACATTTATTATAATGGTCATTGTATTTAAAATAAATCATAGATACTTAACATGACTTGTGACTGTACTAACTTTCCATGAACCAAAAAAAGAAATGACATACTATTTAATAAGTCTTATCAGAGAATAGATAACACAAGAAACATTGGGCTGCATTTTAAAATATAAAGACTTTTAGGTCTATTTATTATTCAGTCAGATAGAAATAAAGCTTATTAAAACAAATTCTGTAAGGATTTGACTTACATTTGACCCTACTGGGAAGTAAAATCTTGATTCTAATAGACAAGTAAGGAATGATGATACCAAATATTTATGTATATTGTGGAGCCATGGAAGAGAATAAATCTTAAATTATTTGTTCATTAACAAAAATTAACACTAGTCTTTTTACAAGTTTATATGTAAACAGATTTTTTATGTTAGGATAAATTTCTTTTTTGAATTTGTATTTAGACTATCTCACACCTGAAAATTATTCTTTATACTTAGACAATTATGAAAGTTTTTATTTAAATGGGTGTTTACAGAATATCATACGGACTGTGAGAACTTAAGGGCTTTGGGAAAGTTATACAGAACTAATGATGGAGGAGAAACTCTGAGAAAGATTTAAACTGATTATTACACAGCCCTAACAAGATTCTGGAAAATATTCTGATGATTTCAGATATTGTGTGATGGTTTTATCTGTTCTACAAGTTGCAACCTACTCCTTTACAAAGGATTGATATTCCAAAATCAATCATTCAAGAACATGCAATATAAGGACAAGGAATAATGACTTGAAAAAGTTTTAGAACTGGTTAAAGAAAAATCTTCAATCTTTGGCTTATTTGATGTTTGGTTTTTACTTTTTACGATAACAAGCTAAATGGCACTTCATTTTTGATGATCTCATTTCCTACAATGAAAGTTAGTAGCCAGCCATGCCACATAGCAGCAGGCCAGATGCCAGGTAGGGTATCGAACTGTAAGGCACTCTGAGAAAGACTCTAGGCTTCTTTACTTGTAAGAGGGTCTCTATTTTACTATATTAAGAACTTTTAACAGGTAGTCTTAAAAATTTATAGACCTTCAAGGTATCTGAAACTAGGGTAAAAGAACAACTCCATTCTCCAAACAAAATAAAAAAGAAGTTTTCTAACTACTTGAAATAGCTGTAAAAAAAATTAGAAATGCTAGTCAGCAAAATAATTCATTCTAATTCATTCTAATAATCCATGAAAAAGTTACCTGGTGTATCCTAAGAAATAATATGGGGATATTTGACGAGAGTTAATTCTAGAAACCAGAACAAGATGGCTTTATGATATCATGATTTGGGCATTAAAAACTCAACACAGAAACCCTGCTTCCAAACAAGATGGAGTAACAGGATTTATATTTACTTTCCTGTGTAAAACAGCTAAAAAAATCTGGTAAAGTATGTAATAAAGTGTTTCAAGACATTGGACATCAGGAAAAACAGTACTATCTGAGAGAAGGAAAAAAATGAGGTGAGCCCTATATTTGCTTTGCTTTATTATCTGGAGAATTTCAATGCCATGAACTAGGAACTGGAACCCAGTTGGGATGCAGTGATATCCCTGAAATGCAGAAACAGAGCTGGGAGTCTGGATAAACCAAAGTAACTAGAGTTTACAGGGAAGTTTCTCAAAGAGGACAGAGATACCAAGAAAGAAAGCCATAGAGACTACAGAGGGTCCCCTTTTATCATTCAGCTCAGAACTGATCAGCATATGCAAATGAAGAAACTATCTGAGGTTAGGGAAAGAGCCACATAAAGGATGGGATGGAAAAATCCCTGGAGTCACACAGAGTTTGGATAATTCCTTTTCCCACTGGCCAGATCAAAAATCCCTCAAAATTCATGGGACACTTCACAGAGGACTCAGAAGTAGAAGGAAAAATTAGCCCTAAACTAAATGCTCCTCTGGTCCTACCTAAAAATGCTTAAAAAAACAACTCTAAAAAGGATCAAATCAATTTTGGCAACTTAACCCAACTTTAAAAAAAAGACCAAGAATATTTTTGGAAGTGTAAAAATGTCCAGCATACAACAATGTAAAATATACAATGTCTAGCATCCAATGAAAAGTTACAAGCATGCAGAAAAAAAAAAAAAAAAAACATAAAAAAGAGACTTGTAATGTTAAGAAAAATCAATAAAAAATAAAACAAAAATAAAAACAATGTCAGAATTAGTAGATTAGTCCATTAAAACAATTCTACAACTACATTTTATATGTTCAAGATGCTAAAGGAAAATTGAACATAAGTAGACAAGGAAAAGACATAATAAAGACCCAATTTCAACTTTGGCATGAAAACTACAATGTCTGCAATAAAAAAAGTCACCAATGAGATTAATAGCCAGTAGAAACTGCAGAAGAAAAGATTAATGAACTCAAAGGTGTAGCAATAAAAACTAACCAAAATGAAATACAGAAAGGAAAGAAAAAGATTAAAAAATAAAATAAACAAGACACAAATGAGTTACAGGACAATGTCCAGCCACGTATTATAAGTGGAGACCATAAAGAAAGGAAAAAGAAGGCAGAAAAAAAATTGGGAAAAAAAGAATAAATATTGTTGAAATATGATGAAAGCTATAATATAAACCCATACATTGAAGAGGTCAGCAAACTCCAAATACAGAAACCATGAAGAAAACTATACCAGGGCAAATCATAAACAAATTGTTTAAAACTAGTGATAAGAAGAAAATCTTAAAAGGTGTCAAAAGGAAAAAGATGTGTTATATGTAGAGAAACAAAGATAGAAGACAGAAGACTTCTCATCAGAAACAGCAGAAGTCAGAGGATATTGAAATAATATCTTTAGAGTGCTAAAAGAAAAAAAGTGCAAAATCTCTAGTTCTATATGTGGCAAAAATATCTTTCAAAAAAGAAAGCAAAATAAAGACTTTTTCAGAACACAATAGATAAAAGAATTTATCACCAATGGACATGCATTTCAAGAAATGTTAGAGAAAGTACTTTAGGAATAAATAAAATGATAGCAAATGAAAATATGGATCTATAAAAAGGATAAAAGAAACTAGAAATAGTAACAATGTGGATAAATCTAATTTTAAACACAATATTTAAATCTCTTTATAAGATGGTTAATAGAATATTCACCATTATAGGCCATATACTGGGTCATATAATAAATCTCAGTAAGTTTAAAAGAATCGAAATCACACAGAGCATGTTCTTTGATCATAATGGAATGCAGAAACAGATGAAAAGGACTTTTCCAGGCAGAAAAAACTAAAAAGTTCATTGCTAGCAGATCCGCATTACAAGATATATTAGCGGAATTCCTCAGGCAGAGTATGATGGATGGAAATTTGGACACATATTAAAAAGAAATGGAACAGAATAGAGAACCCAGATATAAAACCATCTACACACAACCAACAGATCTTTAACAAAGCAGATAACAACATACGCTGGGGAAAGGAAGCCTTATTCAATAAATCGTGCTGGGAAAACTGGATGGCCACATGCAGAAGAACGAAACAGAACATCTATCTCTAATCATATAAAAAATTAATTTAGGATGAATAAAAGACTTAAATGTAAGGCATGAAATCATAAAAATTCTAGAAGAGAACATAGGAAAAACTCTTCTAGACATCAGCCTAGGCAAAGAATTTATGACTAAGACCCCAAAAGCAAATACAGTAATATAACAACAATAAATTAAAAAACAGGACTTACTTAAATTAAAAACTTCTACACAGTGAAGGAGATAGTCAGAAGATTGAATAGACAACCTACAGAATGGGAGAAAATATTTGCAAACTATACATACAACGAAGGGCTAATATCCAGAATCTACAAAGAATTTAAACAAATCAGCAAGAAAAAAACAAACAATTCCATTAAAAAATGGGCAAAAGATATGAATGGGAGTTTTTTGAAAGAAGATAGACAAATGGCAACAAACTTATGAAAAAATGCTCAACCTCACTAATCATTAGGGAAATGCAATTTAAAACCACACTGAGATATCACCTTACCACTACCAGAATGACCATTATTAAAGTCAAAAAACAATAGATGCTTGTGTGGATACAGAAAGGAATGCTTATACAGTGTTGGTGGGAATGCAAATTAGTGCAATCTCTGTCTTCTCCTATGCACTCTCCCCTCTTTGTCTCTCTCTCCCCTTCTTTTTCTCCCTCTCTCTCAGCATGCCACTGTCTTTAGAAAAAGTATCTCTTAATTATAGTGCTCTCCCAGTCCTACTTACAGGGGTGACCACAAGAACCAGATAGGATCAACATGAGGTCATTTTCAGTTTTACATACAAAGGTTTGGAAAAACAGGAAACTCTATCCTTCAGGATTGATGAGACCTGAGAAGGTGGGACTGGACCTGCTAACAGGCATCTTTCTTGCCACATTGAGCAACCATTTTGGCAGAAAAAAATTAGACATAGCAAGAAGAGGTTTGGGATAGAGAGAGGAAAAAGAAATTACCTCATTACATATTTTGAGTTCTTAGAACCAGACCTGCTGGGAGCCAACTCTGCCCTGGACTTCCCAATTATTTTGACCAGCAAATTCCTTTCATATTTAAGCAAGTTTGATTGGATTCCAGTCATGTGCATCTTTAGGATGTTAGGAAATCAGATTTAGCATGAGGTCTGGGTCACATACAAGGACCATGACTGAATGAAATTTCTGGGATGTAATCGCCTGAAATCCTACAAATTAGTTTACTTTTTAAGTGAGTAACAAACAAGGACCCATGATTTTCAAACTGGATAACAATCCCCAGGCCATCATTTTGCCACAAGTAGTGGATTAGTGGAGCAGCACAAACCCCTGTCTTGTACTAAAGGATGACAATCTTATTTTATCCAGAGAACACAGATATAGTCAGCCCTCTGTATCCAGGGGGTCCACATCTGTGAATTCAGCCAACCACAGATATCTAGTTTTACCTTTTGTGGTCCTTGGGTTCATTCCAGTATAGACTATCTAAGAATAATTAATTTAAGTTCAAGTTTTTTTCTGACTTTTTCCATTTATTTAGTCAGATATGCTTTTGAAAAAATAATGAATAAAAACATAGTAGTATGTAAAAATCTTATTTGAGTCATCTCTATTTCTCAGAGCCCATGTCAATGTTACATATGACATTATATTCTAGATCTTTCTAGAAAACTATTTAGAATTAAAATATTCCATATCCTCATTTGATTGGTAAACATATATTTGTGTCATCATTAGAATTGTTTTCCCCAACTCTGTAAAATTTAAGGTTTCAGAGAGAAGATAATAGAATTTAAGAAAAAAGTAAGCCTCTGGACCCTCCAAGGAGCATTCGGGTACTGCATAATATTAACAAGGTGTTGCTGACCCATCAGTTAATAAAAGACAAATGCCAAAAGTCATCCTTCTGTTTAGGTTGGTACAAAAGTAATTGCAGTTTTAGCATCATTGACATTTGCTGTTTGATACTGAAATACATTCTTAAATCAATGTGGTTAGGTTATAGATCATTTTAATGTGCATTTCTTGCTTTATATTTTTAGCTACTAGCTTATTACTTGCTGTTTATTATATTTATTTTAGATGATGGAAATGATGTTAGACAAAAAGGAAATTCGAGCAATTTTCTTATTTGAGTTCAAAACAGGTGGTAAAGCAGCGGAGACAACTCACAATATCAACGATGCATTTGGCCCAGGAATTGCTAACAAATTCACAGTGCAGTGGTGGTTCAAGACGTTTTGCAAAGGAGTTGAGAGCCTTGAAGATGAGGAGTGCAGTGGCTGGCCATCAGAAATTGACAACGACCAATTGAGAGCAATCATCGAAGCTGATCCTCTTACAACTACACGAGAAATTGCCGAAGAACTCAACTTTCTCGACCATTCTATGGTCATTCGGCATTTGAAGCAAATTGGAAAGGCAGAAAAGCTTGATAAGTGAGTGCTTCATGAGCTGACTAAAAATCAAAAAAATCATCATTTTGAATTTTGTCTTCTCTTCTTGTACACCACAACAAGGAGCCATTTCTTAATTGAATTGTGACGTGCAATGAAAAGTGGATTTTATCTGACAAGCAGAGGTGACCAGCTCAGTGTTTGGACAGAGAAGAAGCTCCAAAGCACTTCCCAAAGCCAAACTTGCACCATAAAAAGGTCATGGTCTGCTGCCAGTCTGATCCAATACAGCTTTCTGAATCCTGGTGAAACCATTCCATCTGAGATGTATGCTCAGCAAATCAACGAGATGTACCGAAAACTGCAATGCCTGCAGCCAGCATTGGTCAACAGAAGGGCCCAATTCTTCTCCACGACAACGCCCGAGTCCTGTACTTTGAAAGTTGGACGAATTGGGTTACGAATCGGGTGCCACATTCACCTGACCTATTGCCAACGGATGACCACTTATTCAAGCATCTTGACAACTTTTTGCAGGGAAATGCTTCCAGAACCAGCAGGATGCAGAAAATGCTTTCCAAGAGTTCATCAAATCCCAAAGCACAGATTTTTATGCTACAGGAAAAAACAAACTTACTTCTCATTGGCAAAAATGTGTGGATTGTAATGGTTTCTATTTTGATTAATAAAGATATGTTTGAGCCTAGTTATAATGATTTAACATTCATGGTCTGAAACCACAATTACTTTTGCACCAACCTAATAGCTCTATACAGGGTCTCTATACTTTTCCAAGCACGAATCTTGATTAGGTAAAAGAGAAACTTCTCCTTCCTCTTAGATGTTTGAGGCAAGGTTTTTCAATCAGGGCAGCTTTTTGTACATTCAACTTCTTGCCCATATAATGTGTTAAGCCTTTTCCTGTCACACTGTATGTCAAGTTTACATTAATATGTATTTCACTATAGCACTGAAATAGCTGCTTTAAAAGATGCCTGTAGTAGAGACGGACAGATCTCACTTAAAATCCTGGTTCTCACACTGACAGCCAGGTGACCTTGATCAAGACACATGACTTCTCTGGATATCAGTTTTCTTATCCATAAAACAAGATTAGAATAATTAACTTTGAAGGGGCTCCTAGTTCTGAAATTCATGGACTAAATTTTCTACCCTTTTAGGTAACGTACTTTGCCAGCTTAATTGACTGTCTAGTTATAAAATCCACTTTTGCCTCTAAATTTATCACCCTTTTCAGTTTCATTCAGAAGACTACATCATTATTTTCGAAATAGCATACTGCTTCCACTTACTTAAGTTCAGAGGTAAGAATGGGGATACATCCTTGAACTTTAGGGAGCAAATACCAGATCCTAGATCTTAATCTGAAACTCCACATACTTTTTTTTTAAAGAACACCCAGACAGGATACCTGATATATTAGTCAAAATACTAATAATCAGCTGCTTTTTGCCAGGGACATAAGTAGTTAAGCGGAAAAAATTAAATCTCATCTCTTTGATTTTCATATGAAGAAGCATGTTTCACTAATTTTACATAGACCTAGTACCATGGGCCCATGTTTTCATTGCCACTTTATTTCCTGGACTTAGCACTAAATTTCTGGGTCAAACAGGCAGTCAGCGAATGTTGGATAAAATAGATGTCAATAGATTTGCCAGGGAAGAGGTAGGAAAAGCCAGAACCCTTTTTTACAAAATTATCTAACGTTCAAGAGAACTAGATCCATAAATTTAGAACTGTAAAGGTATTGAAGATTATTCTACCCTAAACCCCTCCCTTTGCATAAGAGCAAACTGAAGCAGAGGTAAATAGAAAGCTGACACAAGGACACACAGTTAATAGCAGCTCTTGAATTAAAATCCAGATCTCTTGCTACCCACTTGTATCTTTTGTTTGGACTTATTATTCCAATATCTTGCTTTTCTCAGAAATTAAATGGCCTGGTATTTACAAAGAAAACCTCAGCATGGTGGTTTAAGTCTCTTGTGCTCTTTTCTCCTCTTTTTTGCTCCCCCTTATCTGCCTTCCTCTCTCTTATCTAGGCAGTCTCACTCTCCTTATCAGAGGATTGGGGCACTGTTACTTGACATGTAATTTACATCTACTGAAAGCCTGGAGATACTCTGTATCAACCCTTCCTCCTCATCTTACAGATAAGAATCACCAATCAGGATAAGGCTTTGGTTCTTAGCTTGTACTATTAAAGTTTACATCTGATTACTAACTTCAAATTTGTTATTATATTTGCATATTTGCTTCTACAGATAAAATGCAATGCTGAGGTATCTCTGAGCATCACAATTCCTAAGTCTGTTTTGAGACCTGAATTAAAAATCTTTTGCTTCTCTCCTAGACTAGAAATATTTAGGAAACTATTTTTCACTAAATGTTGCTTTTTCTATTTGGCAAAATATCATGAAATAAAATACTGTCTTCTTATCAAAATAGTATCTTTTCTTTCTACCCCAATTCATAGCAATAGTTTTATTTTTCTCAATAAGTCTAAAAGTAAGCAATAACTCTACAAGTAAACATGTATGTAACACAAGCAGTATGCAGTTGTATAGACTCTAAACTTGGAAGACATGGTTAAACTACTCATTCACAAATTAAATATGAATATCATATTCTGTAAGTTATAATCAACCTTGTGTTTATAAAGTTATACCTGTCATTTAAAAAGAACTAGTTGTTGTGTTCATTTATTGTGCAGATAGTTTTAAGGATGAATTGATGAAGCTTAAAGGTGAATTGTCTAACGCATCTGGCACTTGGCTGCAGGGCTGGTTACATGGCATGCAACCTGTATGGTCACAAAGAGCCCCGCCTGTGAAGGACCCTGGGAATTGCTTGGCTTAATGCTCTGTCGCCATCTTCAAATTCTCAATTTGAACAAACAGTTAATTTTTTTTTTTTTTTGAGACAGAGTCTTCACTCCGTTCCCCTGGCTAGAGTGCCATGGCATCAGCCTAGCTCACAACAACCTCAAACACCCGGGCTCAAGCAATCCTCCTGCCTCAGCCTCTTGAGTAGCTGGGACTACAGGCACACACCACCACACTTGGCTAATTTTTCTATTTTTAATAGAGACGGGGTCTCACTCTTGCTCAGGCTGATCTTGAACTCCTGAGCTCAAGTGATCCTCCCACCTTGGCCTCCCAGGGTGCTAGGATTACAGGCGTGAGCCACCGTGCCCAGCCAAGAGTTAATTTTTGAGTAAAGATTCCTGCATTTTCATTTTGCACTGGCTCCACCAATTACGTGGCAGATCCTCCTTGTCAATAACTTATATGAAAGAAATTCCACTGAATGCCAGTATGTAAAAGAAGGTGACAGTCACATTCGAGTCTTGGTTAACAATGTTCTGCAAAGGTGCCCACGGTCCTATCATAAAACAAAGGTATGCACTAAAGTCCTTGAAAATATGAGTAATTCATAACTCGGTGGAACATAAATCTATAGCGAAGGGGACCATGTTTCAAAATCTGATTTATGAAAGAGATAGAAAAAAGGAGAGAGGAAAATGACCAAAAATTTGAAGTTCTAATGTAATACATGTTTTAACCTTCTGAAGGTATATCACCATTCAATATGAAGATATTTGAGTTACACCAATGTAATAAGAAACATTCAGATGAAAATTTTTAAAATCTAGATTTTTTAATAAATATATAGACTAATGAAAAACTATGTGGAATTTAACCATTTATTCTTTTTCTATATCTTTATGCAGGTATTCTGCAAAGAGAATGGGTAGGTTTTATCTTTTACTCCTGGAAAACATAGTCACAGGTTGTTGTGGGTCATAAGAATCAGAACTTGAGACAAGGAACAAGCAACAACCAAGTAAGAAACATAAAGCAGAAACCTTGACCTACTTTGTCTTTGGCTTTAAAATAATGTTATTGTTTTTTTGTTTTTATGTTTTCCCTCAAACAAACTCTTCTGGGTCTTCCCAGAGTTGTCTTCCTAGCTCACAAAAATCTTTTAACCTTCCTGTAATTATCCACAATGGCAAACTGCACTCCACCTAGTGGCCCTGAATGTTGGGTCTAGAATTGGACCCAGGACCCAAGGTGGGTAAATCAGAGTCCTGTTCCCTGGAGTTTGTAATTGGTAGAGAGAAGGACAGAAAGAATGAGAGCGAGAGAAAGACAGATAGCATAGAGAGAGAAAGAGAGAGATTGATAAAGAGAGAGGGAGTGAGACTTCCTTCAGGTGAATACATAAGCTTAGTATCTGTGGTATACACCTCTACTACCTACCGCATGTACTAGAGAAAAGCAGTCGCTGCACTGAAGAAAGAGCAGAAAGCTAAAAACAAGCAAGGAAGAGTCAAAATAAAAGTAGTAAAAGAGTCCAGATAGGTTTCCAGACCCTGATTTCAATGCCTTTCTGAGGCAGATATAATTCTAATCCTTATACCTATTTCCTTTATTTCTAGAAGCTATAATTTATAAGACAAATTCACTTTCCAGAATAAAAAAAGGATGGTAGAGAAGTATGTCACTTTTATAACATATGTGATATCAGAAAAGTTAAAATGTCATTGTGAATTGGGAGAAATACATGAATATCTTTGATGCTTTAATTTCATTGCAGTGATATCTGTTACTTGAAAGGAAAGGATTCCTGAAATGTATCACTTAATTCCTTCTCTTACTCTGAAATACCAACAACATGTTGAGCATGTAGAGGCAGAGGTATGGCCAGGTTAAGCATAACACCTAAACTACTATAGCAATTGCATTTATAGAGATAAATATCTTTGAAAGTGTGATCAGGCTGCTATTTGTTGGCTTTTCTTAGCTATTGCTAGTTTCATACATCTCCTTCTTTGTTGTCATCTATTATCCCAATTTTGAGTATTATATCTGTAATAACAGAAAGAGTGCAGTGACTAAGACCATGAATTATGGGGCCAGCTTATCTGGGTTTGCATTCTGGGCCATTGCCTGTAATGGGACCCTGAGCAATGTTCTATACTGTCACTGTGCCTCAATTTCCTCTTTTGTTAAATGATGATAATGGTACATAACTGATAAAATTTATAAAAATATGTTAGCATTTGTAAATAGCCTTTAAAAAATTCTGGCATATAGTAATGCTATATAAGCTTTTGATAAATAAATTAAAATGCAATCACAAAGTTCGATCATTCTTTTAAATGGACTTCTGAAATAAACCAGGATATAAATGAAAGAAACTGATGATAGTACATATAAAAACTTCATATATGATAAGAAGAAGCATCACAATGTAATAGTTATAAGTTATGGAATAGTCTATTAAATATATATTGTACTGTTAAGTAGGTTATCTATAGAGAAAATATGATGGTAAAGCCTCAGCTTACAATAAATTACAATGAATTAAATACCTAGATGCAAAGAAAGAAAACTATTAGAATGCATAAGTAAATATTTAGCACATTTTTGGATACAAATGTACTTCTTATGCCCCCCAAAATTTTAAATCAATAGAAATCTTTATAACTTCCAAATAGCAAAAATATTAAATAAAATTGAAATTAAAATACTTTAATAAGAAAATAATTCTAACAATTAGGAGTGTTAATAAATTAGTATCCACAACATTAGCATACTCTCACAAATCAAAATAAGAAGTCACACATTAGAAAATTAGAAAAATGATTGCATTAATCAGAGATTTTTAGGTTACATATTACGGAAAGAAGACCCAATCTAGATGAGTAAAAACTAAAAAAATTACTTATTAGCTCTTGCTATTAGAAAAAAATCCATCTGGCATATCCAAATACAAGGGGTACTAACAAATTTATGAAAATGTTTTCTTTCTCTCCATCTTGTAGTCCTACTGGCTTCTGCTTGGCTTCATTCTTAAGACCTGCTTCTTCAATATGGCATTATGATGTGAGCAAGTGGGCATAGGTTGACCCAAACCTCTACTGTCTTTAGAGTTTCCATTAGCAGAACAGGGAGACCATACCTTTGCAGTATCTATAAGTCAATTATTATACAAAGATTCTGATTGCACCTACTCAGAGCATGTGGTTATTTGATTAGGAGGGCATCCTGGGAGTAGGGGTAGGCAAGGTTGACTGGAACCAAACCACAGATTACTATGAATTAAGGGAGGAGAAAATGTGCTACACATATGAAAGCTCTATGTCCATTTAAGTATAAAACAAGTAGTTCATTAATAAACTACAAATGGTGAAGAAACATGAAAAAATTCAGATATATTATAAAATAAAGACATAAACTTAAAGAAAACAAGAATGTATCAAGGTTAGTTTTCACATTGGGAAAGGTATGGTAGAGTATGCCCCACAAGCACCGCTGGAAGTTTGTAAGACTGAAGAACACAGATTTTCAAAAGGTTAGTGAGTATTAATAATGTTCATAATCTCTGATTTATGCCTAAGAATCTCTTCTAAGAATATAATCAGAGAGTATATTTATTATATTTTATCCATAATGGGTAAAACTAAAAATCAATGAAAATATATATATACATACAAATTGATATTATGCAGATATTCAAATATTTATTTCACAAATTTGTAATAATTCACTATTATACAAATAAAACAAAAACTTAAATGTTAAGATTTTTTTCCTCTGGATTATTTTTTTTCTTTTTTTTTCATTTTGATGTTCCAAGTTTATTTATAATAAAATAAAATGGCATGATCATAAAAAATAAGTTGTTTTCTTCTTTAAGTTTGTAAACTTCACGTGCTACCAATAGAAACCTAAGTGCTCAGAAAGTTCTGTTTGAAAGTAAAGTGCATTTAATGACATAATCAATGGATGGCAATGAGTTGTGCCAGTTTATAGTTAAGGTCTCTATGTTAACATTTCGAAAACTTTTTCAGATGTGAAATTCATAATAATTAACTACAATTTCCGTAAAATGCTTACATAGTCACATATTCAAATAAAGCATAAAGGAGAAACAAATACAGGTAGCCTGAGTCTACATTAATATGACATGATGAGAGGACATAGAAAAATATGGAGGGAAAACAATAGGCTTCCAAATGCTATTTTTGAAAAATTAAATTATTTTTCACTTAGTCAATATTTTCCTTTGCAGTGTAATGTTGCCACGTGCAAATTTTTCATTAAAGAATACAACAGACAATTTACTAATGCAATACATATAGCTAATGAACATCTGAAAAAAACATTCAAATTCGCATTAAAGCAACGACGATATATCATTGTTTAAATTTCACATCGTAAGGATGGTATTCTAGTAATGAGTTTTACCAGATTGTAATATTTTTCAAAGTGCTGGCCATGCAAATTTTTCTCCAATTGCAGGCAGGAGATATAAATGAATGAAAATAAAAATGTTGGGTCTATAAATCCTCTGAGTGGCCAATGCTTTTGAATAGTCATGAAAAATCATAACAGGTTGCATCAGATAATATTTGTATACTTGAAATAGGTAAAATAGCACAATTATGTTTAAAAGAGCTGTAGGCACTTCTATTCCAGTGGCAGATCATCTTTCTTTAAAAACCAAAATCATGAACAGGAACAAAAATACAAAAGATCCAGAAAAGGAGGGAAGGCTATGTTACATTAGTAAGGGAAACAACAAGAACATTTCCTGATCGCTGACTAGGCACCGTGCAGCTGTGTAAGGTTCCAGAAGCCAACTGCAGGACGAAAGGTAGACTCCAGTAAAGGGCTTGTAAACCTGTATGTGCGTATACGCACATGCGTTTTCTGTATCACTACAGAGCTGATGCCCAACTTTTCCTGGCAACTATTTCATTTAGAAAAAACAATACAGTGAAACAATTCCCCATTTCAGAACTCCAAGTTGAATCATGTTCCTGTAGTTTTTCTCCAAAGCAATTACTTCAGGGATTGGGGTACCCAACTTGAGCATAGTTAACATACTGCCCTTGTCCTCATGCCTTGGCATCGCAGGATAACTTACGGGAGAATCCCAGGAGGCCTTTTGTATAGTCTCTGTTCATTTTTAGCAAGTAAATGTCCTCTTGATGTTTACTGGGCTGTTTCCTTTTTGTCTGCCAAATGATTTCATGTGGAATAATCTCCTATGCAACTGTTCAAATAATAAATAATCTATAGATGCATTGGGAGCTTCCTTGTAGGTAGCTAGAGATAGGGCAATCACTCATCCCAATCTTTCTGCTCTCCTTCAGTGAATTTCCTCAGCATCTGTTTTAAAGGCTGATTCCATCTCTCGGCGAGGCTGTCTGTGTCTGACAGATAAAGGGGTAGTTAGCAAGGAGAAAATCCTCACAGTCCCCATGGTTCATCATTAAAAATATCCTCTCTCTTTTTGTATTTGGTGGTAGGAGAAAGGTCAGAGACTTCCAGGATCAGAAAGCAAAATGATTTTAAAAGTTATTATATTCATCTCTAAGTAAAAGAATGCCTTGCCCTGCCAAGATATGACTTTTTAATTCAGCATGGAATACTTATTTGGGTATCACTTAAAATGTCACTTTTCATGTCTTAATGTAAATGCCTTTTTAAGAGGTTCACATATATAGATGATATTGTTAGAGATTTTAAGAGACGATGTTAGGGAGTTTGACGCAGGAGAAGCTTGGGGTCGCTGCCACCCTAAGCTTTTAAGAGCACGTCATCATGGAGACAACAAAGTCTCCCCAGAGCACTTGGCTTCAGAATGCTGTAATGGTGTCACAGGTGGCTTCATCACTCTGTCATTTCCTAGACAGAACCTAGACTCTGGAGCACTACCAAGGTCTCTGCACCCCGTCTTGACAGTGTTTGCAAAAGGAAAATAAGGAGGCTTTTGTAGTTTCCCAGATACTTAAAATCCTAGCAACAGTGTTTTGCCCAAGTGGTTCCCTGAAGGTGCACCGTCAGCCAGGAACATTTAGTGTCCCCAGTGCTGCTCATCCTGAACAGTCTGGCTTTGCAGCTCTCCATTCCCTGGAACTGTTCATGGCCAAAGGAGTTTTTCCTGCCAAATTATAAATGAGGCTATATCTTCTCTCCCTGGACTCTTGGCCTTTTCCCATCAGTTATGGTCTCCTGACCACACAGCTTATTTTTTGAAGTTTAAATCTTGATTTAAAAATCTAATTAGGCTTTCCTTGTCTCAACATGTTGGTTTGGGTCCCCTCTACCAGAGTGTGCTGTCCAAGTTCTAATTCTCCATGTGTTCTGTTTGCTAGTGATTGTGAATGAAAAGAAAATTGAAATGTGGTGGAATTCTTGAAAATTTCAAAAATGAATACTAGTGTCAATCCTACTAAGGAATATGATCAACTGAGAAAGAAAGAAATATTTTAAGAAATATTTCATGTCAAATTAAATATTAGATAGAACCCCTGTCCATAAGACAGGTAAAAGCAGAAGTGAGGTTTCAAATCCATGGGTCCCTAGGGTGCCAATAAAAACCACTGCAGAAAGAAATGAATGGAATTGTGTTTGGATTTGACTGTCTGCTCTCTTGTATGCTCTAGGTCAGGGATCACAAACTCAAATGTCCATAGGGAACAAGAATTTAATGTTAACAAATGAACCCCTCTGCGTAGTGCATTGTGTATGATGAACGATATTCATCAATTACAGACATATACAGAAAAAAAGCAGAAAATAGAGATTTTTATTGTGATATATTCTGATGTTTTAATGTTAGAAAATCATTAATTTAAAATACAATAATATTAAGCAGACAAACAAAAAAAACACATCTGCAAGCCCAATCTAGTCCTTGGCACATTGATTTGTAATTCTGGTAATTTACTACCATTTTGGCTTCTAAAGCCTTGCATTTCATTAACATCATCTTATCCTCACAAATTATTTTTAATATATTCACTATGGCCCTGAGAGTATGACCACTTCTTACCACTGTCATAACCACCACCCTATTCTAGCCACACTGTCTTGCCTGACTATAGCCAATGCCTCTTACCTGGTCCTGAGTCCTGCTTCCACTCTTGCTCTTCCTCATCCATTCTCCACGTAGCAAACAGAGTGATCTTTTCCAAACTTCAGACTACATCTTGTTGCTCCTTTGCTCAAAACTCCCCAGCAGCCAACCATCACAGTTAGAATAAAATCCAAACACCTTAACATGATGAGTACCACTTCAAGAACCGGCCAATGTCCCTTTTCAGAACGTAACCTCCTGCCACCTTCCCCTTAAGCTCTTGGCACATTCTGGCCCTCCTGCTGGTCCTTGAATGTGTCTTGCTTATTCTGCTTTTGGACTTTTGCTTTAGCTGTTCCCTTTCTGTGGACTGTACATCCTCACAATGTGGCTTACTTCATTCAAGTCTCTACCTTCTTAGTGAGATCTCCCTGATCTCCTTGTCTAAAATAAACTGATCCTCCCATTTTGCATCTTCTTACTAGTTTTCTTCTTGCTTTTACTTATAACTACCTGATAATATTTTGTATGCCTCTATTTACTTTCTATCTATTTCAACAGATTATAAGCACTAACGGAACAGGAACCTTATTTAGCACTGTACCTATAAAATCTGGAATGCTATATGACACATAGCAAGTACTCGATTGCTATTTGTAGCACAAAGTAAATTAACAAATGTGTGTATCACCACTATTACCATAGCCCAACGACATTACCCGCACTCAAATTTTCACTGGTTATTATCTGGACTTGTCACAGGTCTTCCTCTGTAGTCATCCAACACACGCTTACTGACTGAACTTGGCCATGTCAGTTCCATATTCAGAATAGTCTACGCTAATTCTCCCATACTCTTCCAGGAGTTCCTCCTCTGTATGCCTGGGCATACTTTGGTGTAAGTCTGTTGTACAACTTGTTTCACTGTTTCAAATAAACTAATTCTTCGTTTGTCTCCTTCCCTAGGTAATAAATGATTAAAGATATCTTATCTAATGGATATAATGGCTTACATTCCTATAGCTCTTCAAAACTTATGGAAGCACTCACATTTTATGTAGCTGTAATTAATATTCCCTTTTGAAGAGAAAACTGAGACTCAGAGAAACCAAATGACTTCTCAAAATCACACAACTTGAATGAAGCATTACTTTAAACCAGTTCTTCAAATTTCAAGATTATTTTGCGCTTCCTGGTACAACAAAACTGCATTCCAAACAAAGAAAGTTCAACCTCTTATGTTTGGCATTCAAAGACCTTAACAATTTGAATTTAAGGCACTTTACCAAATCTATTACCACCATTTCCCTTAAAAGCTCCAAAATTTTGTCATTTCATTAAAAAAAATTACTAGTACAGATCTCTCACTTTCTTCTGCTGAGTTTTTTCTCCCATGTTTTATTTATCACTATAATGCCTCTCCTTCCTTTTTTCTGTCTTAATCCTACTTTTTTTGTTCAAAGTTCAGCTAAAAAACCATTAACCCTCAAGATAACTTTTCTGACATTGCAACCAATATTCATTACAAAATACCATCATATTTAATCTAAACATCACTTACAGAAGCATTACATTTTAAAATTATATGTGTTATTAAAATAAGCACAAACCTAGGTTCTGTGTACATAGAAGATACTGCTTATAACTGGACAATAAATTTATTAAGGGAGTGCTGTATTTAATTAAACTTTAATGGCTCCATAGGACATATGTCTGAGTACCCATCAAGATTAAACTTAGCTGCATATAGGAGAAAATCAAAATAACTGGTTTACATCAAAACGTAGCTATTGATATAATAGCGTAGAAAACTGAGTTCAGAATCATCAGGAATTCAGGTCCTTTTTGCTGCTGCACAATCCGTACCACAAGGCTTCCATTTTCACAATGGCCTAATTTTTCAGGATGGCTTTTGAATTTCCAACTACAGCCTTTGTGTTGTGGAAAGGAAGAAGAGGAAAGAGGGGAGGCCCACCACAGCATCCACAATAAGATGGATATACCTAACACAAAGTACACAACAAGTTAATACTCAACATACATAAAAAGACGTATCACACAAATACCATTGTAGCTATGCTGACATCAGATAAAACAGACTCGAAATTGAAAATTGTGAGTATTATATAATTACATGAGAAATACAACAATTCACAAACATATTTGGAGCTTTTCAAGATAACTTTCTCAGGACCTGATAGATAAAACAGAGGTGATTAATAAAATCACTGAACATTTGAACAACATGATCTACAAATGTAAACTAAAGGTATGTATTCAACATACAATGTACAATGTTTTCAAACATAGACCCAAAACATCTACAAAAACTATACCTTTATTAGGACAATAAAGAACTATAATGAGACTACAAAGTAATTATGTTAGCAATCACAAGAGACAGCTAGAAAAACTCCATTTTTTTTTGAGAATTACCAAAATACAGTCAAATAACCCATATGTTGAAGAAATCATAATTCAAAAAATAGAACATTTAGTATTGAATAAAAATGTTTTCATTTGTTTGCATGGGATGTAAGTAAAGCATTGCTTATTGTTAAATGCATAACCATATATGCTTTTATGAGAAAAGCAGAAAGGCTAAAAATTAGGCAGTAAATGTCTCATTTTAAAAGTTAGAATGAATAACAAAAGAATAAATTCAAAGAAATTAGAGGGATGGAGAAAACAAAAAGCAGAAATCTATGAAATAGAAAATACAATACAATAGGAACAACAAAGCCAAATTTTTGTTTCCTAAAGTCTAACAAAATAGAAAAATCCATGATAAGATTAATAAGGAAGAAGAGAAAAATGTGACAGCATAAAAGGACAGCACTATAAATAACAAAAATTAAAAATAAGAAGAGAATATTACAAACTACAAACAAATTTGAAAACTCCAATAAAATGGGTAAATTTCTAGAAAAACAAAAGTGCATCAAAAAGCAGTAGAGAAAACAGATGAATTCTCTATCTAATAACTGTTAACCTTTCTACTGAGAACTTGAAGCCTAGTAGTTTTTACTGACAATTTAAACCAAATATTTAAAGAACTAAATAATTCCATTTTTATACAATTTCTTTCAGAGAATAAGAAGGATGATGGAACAATCCACAATTCATTTTATGAGGCTGGAATAACATTGATACCATAACCTAATAATGAGAGGGTAAGAAAAGAAAAACGTTACTCCCGAATTTAGTTGCATAAATTATATAAATTCTAAACATAAGATTAGCACACTGCATCCAGCAATATATCAGTACAATAATTCATCATAAACAACTTGTATTTATCCCAGCAAGGAAAGTTTGGTTTAACATTAGCAAACCAATTAATGTAAATTATCATATTAATGAATATAAAAGATATGGAGAAAGCATATGATAAAACTTGGCATTTTTTCTTAATAAAACCTCTAACAAATTAGAAGTAGAAGCTGCGGAAGATGCTTGTGTTGCCCTGCTACACATAGCTTCTGACTATTTGATTTCAGGGCAGCATGTACTTTTTAATCTTACGTAAAACACTCTGCTGTACATTTCTCTGTTGCATGGGTAGTCCAGAAAAGCCAAGCAGTTAATGCACATGGGTAATACTCCACTCGTGGGTTTGAAAATTTTTAGAAAAATATGTAAACTACACAAATAATGAATAGAAATGAATAGATTGACCATGATATTAATATAACATCCTCAGTGGAAGGCTTAATTCTGGAAGAACATAGCAGGATTTCAAAGACCTCCTTTTGTCAATAGACATACATAGAGCATCTCCTCTGCCAGACACTGTGCTTAGTTTAGCTCTGGAAAATGAATTGAACAAGGCTCCATCCACACCCTCAGGGAGCTCAAAGTCATGTGGAAGAAGAGCAGCACTGATAAACCAATGAAAACACGTTGCACGGAAAAACTAAAATGGAGATTGATTTAAAGTTCTGTGAGAACATAGGGAAAGAAACATCTGATGTTACCTAAAAGAGACAGGGTCACTCTCTCTATTAAAGGAGAATTTCTCTAGAACAGTGCTTTGAAGGCTAACTCATGATTGAATATTAGAAAATGAAAACAAAGCCAAACCAAAGAAAACCTCCTAAAAACATTAAAGAACCAATGAGTAGCTCAAATACAAATTTTCATTCTCTAATACAAGAAGGTATTTTTATAACTTCTTTTATGCTGAGACACTAAAAATGATTTTTTAAAGTGACAAATCTTATCAGGCCATTAATAATGAGGTTACCTGCTTCAAAGCATATTGTGCTTTCTATCTCCAGAATAGAAAAATTGAGATAAACTAATGCATTTAGATACAGATTATGTGTTTTCAGCAGCCACAAGCATTTTCAGGACACCAAATAAGCACAAACGACAACTCACGATGGTTTGCAGAATTATTTTAGTGGTTTTTGAAAGATGCCATGAACTGCCACCTTAGAGTCTACATCCTGATGGTGAATTGATTAGTCTCCCCACTTATTGTAACCTTTCTCTGGTCAATTGGTGGCATTCTGAGTCTCACCAGTATCTTATTGTGAAAGATTTGAGCTGAAGTCTGTTACTTCTCTTTCATGAGCACTATCTTTACTGTCAGAGTGAGAGTTTGAATTAGAGATTTGGAATCTCCAATAAGAGATTGTGTTTTCTAAAATAAGAAATACGTTGGTTAAAAAACATTTATTTTTAAAAAATTATGAAACGTCTTTTGCCCTCACCTTGGGGCCACTTTCTCTTCTGCTTCTCTTTTTAATGTCTGACATACAAAAACAAAAATGAATCCTAGGATACATCAGGAGATATTATCCCGGAAAATAACAAATGAAAAACTTGCTACTTTTTAAATCTTCTCAGACTAGACCAAAGGGTGACACACTTTTCCTGTAAGTGGCCAAATAGTAAAATTTCAGGCTGTGTGGGACACACAGTCTCATCTCAGATACTCAACTACGCTGTTGTAGCACAAAACTCACCAAAGATAGTGTGTATACAAATGAGGATGGCTGTTTCCCAACAAAATTTAATTTCTGGACACAAAAATTTACATTCTGTATAATTTTTCATGTGTCATGAAATATCATTCTTCTTTTGATTATTTTCAGCAATTTAAAAATATAAAAACCATCCTTAATTCATGGGCTGTGCAAAAGTAGGCCGCAGGATGGAATTGGCCTGAGGACTATCGTTTGTGGACTCCTGGATTAGACACATACGGTGGGTATGAATCTCAGCACAGGAGTAAAGTGTGTAAAAGACCTAACATTTTAAATTTCTTCCCTGATATAACTTAATTCATATCACAAGCTTCCCTTCTGCTGAGATGACAGAAGCCATTTGTCCTGGAATTGAGGTTGAAGTTCTAGGAGGCTGACATAATGCTAAAGTATCCTGGTCTGAGTATGGGGAGAGAGATACCTGATCCTAGTTGTAATTTCTCCATGCTAATGTCTCCTGAGAGGTTGATTCTTCTTGGCTCATGTTTTTTAATGATCAAAACAGAAAACTGCCGGGCGCGGTGGCTCACGCCTGTAATCCTAGAACTCTGGGAGGCCGAGGCGGGTGGATAGCTCAAGGTCAGGAGTTCAACACCAGCCTGAGCAAGAGCGAGACCCCGTCTCTACTATAAAATAGAAAGAAATTAACTGGACAACTAAAAATATATGTAAAAAATTAGCCGGGCATGGTGGCGCATGCCTGTAGTCCCAGCTACTTGGGAGGCTGAGGCAGAAGGATTGCTTAAGCCCAGGAGTTTGAGGTTGCTGTGAGTTAGGCTGATGCCACGGCACTCTACAGCCCGGGCAACAGAGTGAGACTCTG
>CAUYRT010079899.1:0-68923 GCA_963574885.1 Lepilemur ruficaudatus | reverse complement strand
TTTTTTTTTTTGGAGACAGAGTCTCACTCTGTTGCCCGGGCTACAGTGCTGTGGTGTCAGCCTAGCTCACAGCAACCTCAGACTCCTGGGCTCAAACGATCCTCCTGCCTCAGCCTTGTTACCAAATCTTAACAAAGTGAGGAGTGGTAGAAGGGAGGCAAATGGGCAAGAACTATATCTGGCCACACACATGCTTCTGCTCGTGCAGGCACAAGCCCACACACATGCACACAGGCACAATATGCAAATAATGTGATGGAGGGACAGATGTCCAGTTTTCAAATTTGTACAATTCCTTGTTCTTAACCCTTCAGGAAGAAGAAGAGAGATTAAGCCTCTTCCATCAGAGGGTTCATCTGGCAGATTTTCTTGTATGTAAAATATTTTGTATCTTATATTACTTACATACTATTTTAGTTTAAATATTTTTACAAAGGCTTGCAAAAAGTGTTCTGTCTTAGTGTTTTCTATAAGTGCTTTCCTTTCCCTAAGTCATGATTACAAAAGAATGATGCATAGAGTACTAACTCAATGCCTATTTTATTTATTTTTAATTTGTCTAACACTCATATTTTAATAATTTGGTGAAATAAATGTTTAAAGTAAAATTCCTAGTTAAAA
Source organism: Lepilemur ruficaudatus (assembly GCA_963574885.1). Lineage (NCBI taxonomy): Eukaryota > Metazoa > Chordata > Mammalia > Primates > Lepilemuridae > Lepilemur > Lepilemur ruficaudatus. The sequence continues at coordinate 68,302 of CAUYRT010079899.1, read as the reverse complement.
ATGAAGTAATTATTTTGATAGATTATTAGGTGTATGGAAAATAATACTCTCTCAGTATAGTCCTATAAACGACAGGTTGATTTCTAGGAGACGGAAAAGGTTAAACTAATAAATGAGTCAGACAGTCTTTCATCCTTCATTAGAAATAAATTAATTTCTTTAAAAAATGAACGATCTTCGTCAGTTGTTAAATGTGCAAATTTCGTTTCAAACATGCACAATCCTTGATCTATTTAAAGACTGATATTTCAATGATGAAATATAAATTGCAGAAACAAATCAGGTTTAGAAATTCTGAGCTGTTGGCTGTGGTTACTGCTGTGTTGCTCTAGCCCCAGCCCATCTCAGCCTGATTATGAGAGATCAGAGGAAGAAGTGGCATTTGGAGCAAATAGTTCCCACATAAATAGATGTGATTTTGTTATGAATTATGGAAAACAAGGTGAGAACTTTGAAACATAATTCTTAACAGACTCTACACTATCTTAAATGGGATATCACAATTTCTCATATTTGAAAGGGCTGATTATAGAATTGCAAAGAAGGTAGATTTTACCCTACTGTCTTTCTTTTTTTAGAAAATTTACAGATTTTATAATACTGTATGCATTTTTAAATGTTTATTTCTGCAAAAATACAAGTGCTTTTCTTAGTTCTGCTTTTGTATTTTTTCCCGGCTGTTCCCTTGGATTTGTCGACTTGACTGCATAAAAAAGAAAGCATGTTAATGTTTAGTAAATTTTTGTTAAGTGTCTTTTTATAAGTCTCCAAAGTCATAGGAAATAGAAATAATAATAATAATAATAATAATAAAAGTAACAAAAATAGCCTTTACATTTATATTACACTATATAATTGAAAGATTATTTTCACTACTATTATATTTGGCCCTACTTAACCCTTAAGATAATACTATAAGGAAGATATTTTCCTGTTCACAATTGAGGAGACTGAGACTCAGCACAGTTAAATAACTGTCACTGGAGAGGGGCCAAAACCAGAGAAGGAATCCCAAGACTTCTGATGCTAAGAATTGGATTAATAAAATTCTATAGTAGCTGTACAATTAGAATAAAATATCAACCACAAGCAATAAAAATGATGAAAGTGGGTAAATCAATTCTTCATTGCCTTTTAATTCCTATCTGCCCCTCCATGTTTAGTTTCAAGTTCTAGAGAAGGAAATAAGCAAATACATGTCACATCCTATCAGTCACATCTTGGAATGGACCCTTTCAGAGTAACACTTTAAAAATATTACCATCCCCAAATCTGCAGGATCAGAGAAGTGTCTTAACTTACCCAAGCACACAGAGCAATCCATGGTAGAGCCAGCATTAGCACCTAGGTCTTTCTAATTACTAAACCCTTTTCATTGTGTCATATCTTGAAATAGCCCTCATTCTACGTGTAGTTTTCTGGCATCTACTATATGCCACAAAAGAACTGCTGTGTTGAAATGCTGATATGATTATTCTCCCAATACCATCATACAACATCTTTGATAATAAATCTTTTGAGACCAAATCTGGTGGAGATTCCTTTTGGGTTTAAGAATTTAGATGGAAGAAGCCAATCTGGAAGATCTGGCTCTTTTATCCTCTTTAGTTCGTGTTTTCTATTGATCAGAACTACGTAAGATAGGTTAGTTTGGAGCAAATCTTTGATAGCTTTGTCAACTGCTATAATCATTTTGTATATATATACACACACTCATATATATGCATGTAAAGTATAAGATATAAAATGAAGACAAAATAAACTGTGAATCACAATCTACCCTAGAAATATATTAGGTTCTTGACTTTTAGAATTGCAGAATATCACTAAAATAGTAAACATTTGGATTCAGAAAACCAGCTAGATAGGACCTTAAGAAAGTTATTTAAATTCTCCATGATATAGTTTCTAAATTTGCAAAACGGATTAAAATTTCAGATATAAAAATCAAATGAAATAGTTATCTATGGATAAAATATTAAAATCAACTAAATTTAGTAATTCCACTTTCCAGTGACCTCTTCAAGAAAAACCAAATATGTGATTAATAATGCAGAATCCAAAATAAAAATATTCTAAACTATATAAGACAAGAGGAAATAAGTCAACTCAGAATTCTAACTCTAAGAATAGAAATAACTTTGGGATAATTCAGTTGCTGTAATGCTCTTATACTGTCAAAACATATCTTTTCAAATCTTGCTCATTTATGATCTGGAGAAGATAATTTCTTTTAAACTAAGTACAGTTTTCCTGTCTATAAAATGAAACACATGTAAAATGAAGGACTTGATAAATTTTAAATTCCTCTCAAAATATAATTTTTTAGACAAAGATACTAACTTGCCATTTATCAATTTATCTTAGCCCCTTAGATTTTTTATATTTCATCCTACCCAAAGTTAATAGTACTAGCTTTCTTCATGTTTTGTAAACTAAATAGCAAAATAAGTTTAGAGTTAATATAAAATAATTCACTATAAGCTTTCCCTGGGATAAGCTCTTGTAAAAATTTTTGTTAAATGATAAAATGTAATTAATTATTAAATGAATTTTTGATCTCACTAATTATCATAAAGATAATCAATATGCAAAAGAAAAGATAAAATTACCACAGCTACCTTCTTATCAGAATAAGCCATTCTGATTACCCCCAACTATTTTCCCCAATTAACTCAACACTTCCAATAAGTAGAACAATTTTCTCCCTTTGTATAACCAGAAAATTGGACCTATTATTATTTCATTACTATACCATTAGCGACTGTCAAAATTTCTAGTTCAGCATAAAATAGTGTGAATATAAATTCTCTACTGAAGTTCCCAACTACCAAGTAGATTCCTTTAACAGAAGGGTATTTAGAAAGGTGGGCAAAATTTCAATAAAGTAAATAAAGCATACGAAATGTCAGCATTCTCACTTTTTCCCCCAGAGAAAAGGAGAGCTCTTGATTTATCTCAAAAAAAACAAATGGGCAAATATATTAATAACAAATTCATGAGAACCGAAATCTGCCCTTCATTTAAGAGAAGTAATATAACACCTAAACAATGTATTAATATTATAAATTTTCTAATATTTACAGCTAGTGTAAGAATCTAGAATACAGCTCAATGAGGTGGAGTTGATACAACTTACTTTTTTTTTTTTTTTTGGAATCACCAGTTCCTAATCTCAGCTACCAGTAGAGAGAAGTAATAAGACATGAATTTTTATGTATTTCTTTAGATTCTTTATTAGGTAGAGAGTTAAATAACCATTGAACGAATGACAAATTAATAGATGAATGAATGGCTCAACACCTAGCCCACCTGCACTGACCAGGTTCCTCAGATTCAAATGCAAAAGTGTCTATATTCAGATCTATGGGAGGCAGTTTGGAGGCTCATTCTGTCAGTGTTGTGTGATTCCTACTCCCACCCATACCAGTCAGTCACCCTCTAAGGTCACAGTGACTTTCCCTTCCTTCTGTTTTCTGCAAGGGAGAGAGTGAGATGGCTTTTGCTTGTTTTAGAGCTCTGCTGGTTAATTCACTCATGGATCCTGTTGTCATCCCCACAGGCTGCCCAAGAAGTGGACAGAAAATGACCCCATGCATCATCTTGACTGCCTCACCCTTGAATATCAACGTGACTTCATAAACAAGGATAGCAGTGGCTCCCCTTTCAAATACAAAACTACTTTTCAAAAATTTGCTAGTATATGTTTTTCTGAAACTACCAAATTCTGTGTCTCATGACACTGAAACTTAGTGTCACAGTGATTTTTTTTTCTAATTTATGCTGATTAGCCATAGCTCTTACCCAAATAGCCTTTCAAACAGATTCTTAGAAAGCAGCCATTTGCTCCTATAATAGTCAGATAATCACTTTAATTCTTAAATCTAAGAACAAAATATTAATAACATGTTGTAGCTTAAATAAGGAGAAGTTTGTTTCTTTCTCATATATCAGGCCAAGCCTAAGAATCCAGGGCTGATACTGTAGATGCAGGCTCCTTCTGAGTTGTTGTTCTGCCGTTTTCAACATGTGGAGTCCATCTCACAGTCTAAAATGGTTGCTTCAACTCCTATCATCATAAACTGCTTCTTCTACAGAGAAGGGAGAGCAAGGACAGTGAAGTACATGTCTGTGCTCGTTAAGGGCAGGGCCCAGAAATGGTACTCAATGCATATGCTAACATGCTCTTGATTGAACCTTAACTGTATTGCCCCGTGTAGCATCAAGGGATGAAGCATAGCAAAGTCTTCAGTGGGATGGCCATGTTCTGTTATTACAAAGGAAGAAAGGGGATGGAAAGTGAATAGAAATTAATATTATCTATCATAATCAATTTTTTATCTACTCTAAAGTAGTACAAATGGACAACTGGCTTCCTTGCCCTTTTATTATGAGCAAAGCAAAGAAAGCAATACCAGAGTTTCTGATATCATGGATCAGTAATATCAAATATCAGCTCCATTCTCTCCTCTCTTTGGGTAGAAAGATTTTAGAAGGTTTAACAAAACTCTTTCAAAGTATGTGGGTACATTTAGACATAATAAAAGCAGCTCTAAAGTTTTAGATTTCTTACAATCAAATCATTTATTACTCTTCATGTCTGTTATAGCCATGATTTCTTGACCAAAATACAACCAGCACAAGTCAATCTATTGAAGGATTATGATGAATTCATTCATGGGTTCTGTGGTCACAGCCACCCAGAGCTGAACAAGGCTCGTAGATGCCATAGTCTATCATAAATGCAACCTTTGTAGTTCTAAACGGCCTGCATTTCCATCTTAGAGACAATGTCAATGGTCTGAAGGTGGAACTGACTGGATACTTTCTCAGTAACTTTGTTACTCAACAATTAATGCTGAAATTATAATTCAAGAGCTGCCACACACTTCCATCCTTTGTAAGCAGATTAGTACCCATAACTATGTGAAGGAATTACCAGGTCACCCTGGAATAAGTACACAATACACAAACTCTTACAGTTTATCAACAAAATTCATATTAAGTAATAGTTTATTAATGGAGCATCTGGTCTCCTTGTCAAAGAGACTGAGTAATGAACACCGCAAACTTCCTTTCCTTGCAATAACTGATAGAACGCAGCTCCCAGGCCTTCCTAGACTCCCTGTCAGCAATAAGTTGCAGATTCTCAGTTTTTCCCTATCACTCCTTGAACAAGCTAAGAGACAAGTGGCTCCATCCCTATTTCAGCACCCTTGGTTCCAACTTGCTGTTGACATTTTGTCCTAGTGTTATTCTGATATTGACAAATCAAGTTGATGAGAAGTTTGGAAATCTGGGCACAGTTGTATCAAAATTCTTATACATGTTCATTTAGCCTGCAACAGATCTTTAAATCACTATTGTTCATGGAACAGGGCACGTGAATGAGGAAAGACAGAAAATGGTAAGAATCTGTTGCCATACTCTATTGGGAATTTATGTCCCACCTGCTTCAGAGACGTATAGTGGACATGACCATTGTATGTGGCTATGGCTACCTACAAAATAAAGGGCATGATTTGAAATGGACACACTACTCAGCTTAGAATAGAAACCCTAAATTCAAATTATTAAATTCAGAGGGTATTCTACCCTGAAGTCAAATTCTATCAGAGTATTAGATTCTACTACATCCTCTTTCTTATTCTCCTGCTTCTAGTCCTATTCCTGGGACCCAGAGTAAGCTGCATTATCAGACATTATCAGAAAATATGAGCTGGCTGGACGATCTGCTGAATGGCCATGAAGCAAATAAAGGGTAACCCATGAGCAGAGGCTGTAAAATAGACCTATTTCCTGGGATAGCAACAAAGGTTTACAAACCTCTGTAGAACCATACATGTGCCAAGGAGGTACAGGAGTCCCAGATAGCCAAGCCAGCTACATATTCTGTTTATGTTAATTTTTTTCTAATGATGCTCCTACATTAATTCTTTGCTATTTTGATGTAAATGTAAAGGATTCTTCTAATATCCTAGTCTTCCAGCACCTTGAAATGCCATCCTCTAATGATCTTGTCTTTCACCCTAGGCCAGCCACTTATTCCCTTAGTTACCAGCAATGGTTGCCACCAATGCCAGAAACCACACACGTGCCCCATTCTCTTGCAACGCCTTTCTCTAGCAGCATGTAAATTCTGCCTGGTTGTTACAAAACCCAGAAGGTAGGGAAGAGGTAACACAGAAATGGTGACTTAAAACTGGTCAGTAAATGAGAAAATAGTACTTAATTTGATAGTAAAAAAAAAAAAACTGACTCAGACTGAATATACCTGAAGGTGCTAAAATTAAAGTTTTCACTGCCAAGTAGAAATGAGAGCTCATAAAGAAAATTAAATTCTGTTAGAAAAATCGAGTTTTGGTTGAGTGCACATCCATTTTGTGATATATTTTATGTTATAGATTGTTTTTAGGTTATAAATTGTGTCATCTAAATTAACTAAATGGACCAAATAATCCGTATCTCCAACTACCCTCTTCATCAGCTATTGATGAATTACATTAGGTGGCGTTCCCTCAAACTGGAAAAAAGAAGAAAAAGGAAAGAAAAGAAATCCTAATGGGCAAATGCTGTCTGTCTTCTTATCGTTTTTATCCATCAGTATGTAAAACACCCAGTCCCTAAACCTGACACGATACCATCAACTCCCTACAAACCATGCAACGGAACTTGAAATCAGGGCAGAGGTTTGGGATCCAATGTGGTCAGTCCAATTATCCAAAAATAATCATTTTCTGCCCAAATTTGTTCAATTTATGCTAAACCAAAAATCCACATAGACACTGAGACTCAGATATAGTGTCATTAGTAGTTATTCTTTAACCTAGCCCATAAATCATTGTTATCTGATACAGCATTTCTCCTAGATGATCCCAAAGGTTTGAGGTCCTTTGGAACTGTTTGTACTTCTTATTCTCCTCTTTCATCATGCCCATTTTTCCAAGTCTCAATGATTTAAGCTTCTCACTTTGTATCATTGTTGCTAAAATTGCTTCTGCTTTAATTCTTTGGAATTTCAATGTAAACATGCATGTAAATGATGGTCCCAGTATCTTCACCTGTGACTTCTTTAGCATCTTTTCCTCTAATGATACTGTCTCTCACCACACCTCAGCCACTCATTGCCATTGTCACACGTGTGAGACCTTATAATTATCAATACTGACTACTCTTCCAATATTTCCACACATGTGCTATGCTCTGAGTGCTCTTAGCAAGCACTCTCTTTCCCTTTTCAATTCACTCGCTTTAGTACATTGACTTACAACTATTCTTGACCTGTTGGTTCTCCCAATTCATTAATCCTAAAAAATGTAACTGTCCCTCATTCTCTTATATCCTTTACCCCCTCCTTTCCTAGATAAATTGAATGGTCAATTATAATTACTTCATCGCATATACCTACTTCTCTGATACCTCTCTCACTTAGTATTTATCTGGTGAAATTATTATCCTATTTAATCCAATTATTTCCATGTGTGCCTTTGTTCATAAAGAGGCATGTAGTTGAACAAAACGGAAACTCTGACTAATGGCCTCTTTAAATGAATGACCATGGATCTCACATAGACTTCTAATAATGCTGAGCAACTGTACTCGACCTAGCCTACCTATTTGCTCTCTTTCTTTCTTAAGTGACTGTTTTATATCTTCCCTCTCACAGCAAATCCCAATAACTCCTCCCACATCCTCATTCTCAGATAATAACCTTGCTACCTAATTCATTGAGTGTAGAGGCTTCCACAGACTCCCATCCTCAGATCTACCGACTTACTATCACCTAAACTTACATACTCCGTATTCTCACCTTTTACCAACAATTAACTACCCATGTTCCGATGTAAAGTAAATTCTTCAGCTTTCGTAATAAGGCTCATCCTTCCCCCACACACTCAAGGGCAACACTCCAACACTTCTTTTTATTCCTCCTCTCTTACATCATCCACTGTTCTCTCCTCTACTGTGTCATTCCCGTCAGATATGTGTGTGTGTGTGCATAAATATAAATAGTTTTCTCCAATTGTAAAAAGAAACCAAAATGAAACAGAAACAAAACAGAAACAAACCATACCCTCTCTTGACTTAGCTATCCACTCAATGACTTTGCTCCCTTTGCAGGAAACTTCTTGACCCTGTTGTCCATGTTCACTATTTTAAATTCTTCTCTCCCTTTCTTGCCACAACTACTCTCATTATGCTTTTGCTTTTTCCTGCCCCTCATGCCACAAAAATACTTTTGTCAATGTCACCAGATGACAACTGAATTATTAAATTTAATATACAATTCTCAGTTTTTAATTTTCTTGACTTGATTCCTCTTTCCATTCTCCTTAATATACTTTCTCCATATAGATTTTCAGAAATTATATACTTTTTGTTTTTTCCTAATTCTCTCATCATTTTTCACTTTTCTTTTTTTGCTAGGCCCCATTCTTCTACCTTAACTCTTGCTGTGAAATACCTCAAGGCTCAATCCTTGGTCCTCTTTGCTTACCCATCAATGTTATTCCCTTGGTTATCTTAGCTGGTCTCATGACTTACCCATCTGTAAGCGGAAAATTCTTGTTATGCTTCCAGTTCTCACCCCTAAACCACAGACTTTCACATTCAATAGTCTATTGGACATCTCCACTTGTGAGTCTGTTGGGAATCTCAAACAAAATGCATCTGAAATTAAATTCTGTACCTTTGTTTTTTCATTGTACATTAAGTTTTGTTAATTTCAGCATATTACAGGGGTACAAATGTTTAGCTTACATATGTTTCCTTTGCCTAACCTGAGTCAGAGCTCCAAGCATATCCATTTCCCAGATGGTACATACAGCACCCATTAGGCGTGTATATACCCATCTTCTCCTCCCCCCACCCACCTACCCAACACCTGATGAATGTTACTACTGTATGTGCATATAAATATTGATCAGTTAATACCAATTTGATGGTGAGTACATGTGGTGCTTGTTTTTCCATTCTTGTGATACTTCACTTAGTAGAATGGGCTCCAGCTCTATCCAGGATAATACAAGAGGTAGTAGATCACCACTGTTTTTTGTAGCTGAGTAGAATTCCATGGTATGGAAATACCACATTTTATTAATCCACTCATGTATTGATGGGCACTTGGGTTGTTTCCACATCTTTGCAATTGTGAATTGTGCTGCTATAAACATTCAAGTGCAGATGCCCCTTTTAGAGAATGTCTTTTGTTCCTTTGGGTAAATACCCAGTAATGAGATTGCTGGATCAAATGGTAGTCCTACTTTTAGCTCTTCAGGGTATCTCCATACTTTCCACTGAGGTTATACTAGTTTGCAGTCCCACAAGTAGTGTATGAATGTTTCTATCTCTCCACAACCACGCCAACATTTATTGTTTTGGAATTTTTTGATAAAGGCCATTCTCACCTGAGATAAGTGATATTTCATTGTGGTTTTTATTTGCATTTCCCTGAGTATTAGAGATGTTGAACATTTTTTGATATGTTTGTTGGCCATTCGTCTATCTTCTTTTGAAAAGTTTCTGTTCATGTCCTTTGCCCACTTTTTAATGAGGTTGTTTGATTTTTTTCTTGTTGATTTTCCTGAGTTCTGTATAGATTCTAGTTATTAGTCCTTTATCAGATGTGTAGCTTGCGAAAATTTTCTCCCATTCTGTAGGTTGTCTGTTTGCTCTTGTAATAGTTTCCTTGGCTGTGCAGAAGCTTTTTAATTTGATCAGGTCCCATTTATTTATTTTTGTTGTTGCTGTGATTGTCTTTGGGGTCTTCTTCATAAATTCTTTCCCTAGGCCAATGTCTATATGAGTTTTTCAACATTTACCTTCTAGAATTCTTACAGTTTTATGCCTAATGTTTAGTCTGATGGGTTTTCCTTTGTAGGTTACCTGCTTCTTTCACCTTACAGCTCGTAGGAGGGCCTCTTTCATGTTTATTTTGGCCAGTTTGATGACCATGTGTCCTGGTGTCCTCCTGTTTGCAATGAATCTCCCAGGAGTCCTTTGAGTTTCTTGTACCTATATATTTAGATTTCTAGCAAGGTCAGGAAAATTTTCCTCCTTATATATTCTCAAATAGTTTCTCCAACCATTCTGTATTTTCTTCTTCACAATCATGGATGCCAATAATTATCATGTTAGGCCTCTTCACGTAATTCCACATTTCTTGTAAGCTTTGCACTTTTCTCTTATTTTCTGCTCTATCTCTGCAACTGACTTCCAATTAATTGAAAAGTGTTATCTTCAATCCCTGAGATTCTTCTGATCTACCCTTTGATCTACACTTTTTTGAGGCTTTCCACTGTGTTCTGTAATTCCCTGAATAAATTCCTCTTTTCCAGAAGTTCTGTTTGATTTTTTTTAATATTTCAATTTCTTTAGTGAATTTTTCTTTCAAGTCCTGGAATTTTTTTTTTTTTTTTTTGGTGGTTTCTTTGTGTTGGGTAACCATTTTTTCTTGCATATCATTGAGTTTTCTTACAATCCATTTTCAAAATTATTCCCCTGTCATTTTAGTGTTCTGAATTTGGTTGATGTCCATACCTAGAGAGCTGGTGTTGCCCTTTGAGGGTGTCATTTCAGTTTGATTCTTCATACTTCCAGAGTTCTTTTGCTGATTCCTTCCCATCTGGATCAGCTGTTGCTCCTTATCTTTAGATTTTTGTTTGGATAACGACATGCCCTGTTTAGTCTCTGAGACAGTGGATGGTGCTTGTGAGTGAGATTCTACCACACCCTGTATGATGAGTCAGTAGATGCAGTAAAAGGGTATGTAGAATGACCTCCCTGTCAGTAGGTGGTGCTTGCTGGGTGGAGCAAGCTGTAGTGTTGTTTTTGGGTTCTGTAACTAGCTCTCATTCTTCTGGAGAGGCACTCTAGTGCCTCAGCTGGTGGGTGGTGCCCTGGGACTTCCAGGTACTATTCTTCACCTCTTGGGGACAGGTGGGGAATGAGTCTGGGCAGAGCTGGGTTGGGTAAGCCTTCCCTGAAGCTCCACAGATGCTATTAGCAGGGGTCAAGCGTCTGTTCTCTGCTTCTGGGCAAAGCTGCCAGGGAGGGGCTGGCCCCACTCAGCCTAAAAGACTGCATATAGGGGTGGGGCTCTCTGAGACCTGCAGTCTGGAACAGGCCTTGCTCCCTTCCCCCCTCCCCTATTCCAAGGTTTCTCCCTGGCCTCTGCGGGCAGGCAGGACCTCAAACCAGTGGAGCTCCCCTGACTATGATGCAAGCCAGGAGTTTTCCTTCCCAGGATCAAGGCCTGAGCTGTAAGTGCAATCCTCCTGAGGTGGGAGGCTCAAACACACTAAAGCCAGGACCCACTCTGATCTTTCCCTGAAGGCACACACACTTCAGTAGATTATTTCACAAATATCCCTACTGTGCCCCCAGGCAATGAAATTGAGACTTGAGTATATGGGATCTGGCCTGCAGGCCTGTCCCCGGGGCCCCGGAAATCAATCCCTGACCCTGCCAGGGAGAACAGTGCTGGTCTCAAGTCACCCACAGGGTGCCCAATCTTCTTCAATGTCTCTCTGTTTTGGGGTTTCCCCCACCCTGTTGGAGTCACCAAGAAAGCAGCGTTAGGGAGGACCAGCAAGTAGGGAGCTCACAGTCCTAGTACCCCTCTATCCATTGCAGAGCCACAAATAAAAAGTTCCATTCCCTGTGGATGCCTCTGGGTGGTGGCTAAATTGTCTCTCTTAGCAGCCACAGTTAGGGGAGGGGAAGTGGAGAATGAAGCAATATGGTGCCTGCTGATCTGCTGGGGTCTGTGGGGTGGGTTGGTCCTGAGGGAGCTGGGAGACCTTTCCACAAGAGGCTCACTGCTCACTGGCAGCAGCCATCTCTGGGCTGATGTCGGCAGGTCTCTCCAGCAGTTCAGGAGCCCACCAGCAGTCTGAAATGCAAGGGAGGGGAAATTTATCCACTCTACCTGCCCTTGTCGCTGATCTCCAAACCTCTCAGAGTTTAAACCCTGCTGATGTCTTTCTCCTTCCAGTTCTGCTCTGCAACCTCTTCTGGAGGAGTCTCCTGTAGGTTCAGGCACCCTTCCTTCCAACCCTCATCCAATCTATGTTTGTCTTCCTGTTTGTTTTTTCACTTTCATCTAAAATCTTTCCTTCTTGCAGAGACACTCTGGCTGAAGGTGTTTCTCGACTGCCATCTTGGCACCTGTCTAAATTCTCTATCTTTTCCCCAAAATTCCTTCTGAGCCTATTCATCCTAGCAGAAATCTTGACATCTTTCTTATTTTCTCTCTTTCTCTCACACCCCATATAAATCTGAAAGAAAATACTCTAAACTCTACATTCAAAATATAAATGCTAATTAGTGATCTTGTACCTTCCCCATCTTACTTTGGACAATTTCCAGTTTCTCTCACCTGGATCATTGCAGTATCTTCCTAACTTGCCTTTGTTCTTCTGTTTTTGCTCCCCCATATCCCCAAGGGCTAATCTCAAAAGCGCAGATGAATGTACTTTTAAAGTGGAAGTCATATGATGTTCACTTCTCTATTCAAAATTCTCAATGAATTTCCATTTAATTTAGAGAATAAAATTAAATTGGCTCCCAATGTCTTCTGGGAGCTGATCCTATATCACCTCACTGGCATCTCTTCCCTTTTTTCTTTCGTGCTGATTCTGTTAGAGTCACCCTGGACTCCTTTTGCTCCTTAAATATTCTAGGTATGCTTTCAGCCTGGGGCCCTTGCACTGCCTTTCCCCACAAATGGAGAACTCTTCAACTTCACCTCCTTCAAAGATCTGCTCAAACTACAAATTTCCATAAAGGCCTATCCTGACCAGTCTACAAAATATTTCCACCTTAGCCTCCAAATGCACACATATCCTACCCTGGTTTACTTTCTTCCCCAAATACCACCTCATTCTGCCAGCAATATGACCTTTAAACAAACTTAATAATAAACTTATTAATTATACTTTTCCTCTCCCTATTAGAATATAAGTTCTACAAGGGCAAGCATCTTTTCCTATTTTGCATATTGATCCTTCCTAACCAACCAAAAAATAAGTGCCCAGCACATAGTAAATGTTCAATGAATACTTTATAAATGTATGCATAACTAAAAGAGGAAAATATCTTAACTCTACATCATGGCTTCCCATTAATATTTTTTTCCTTTCCTTGGACACTACAAAATAATTAAAATCAAAGTTATCTCATTTTTTCCACAGCTAAATTAATCAGAACACTTCCTGTAGAAAAGTGATAAACTAAAACTCAAATAAACTTGAATAAAAACTATATTGGCCATTGTAAGAAGGATGCTTGTAAGGAGGTGTAGGAAGTGGTTTCAAATACAGCTCCATCCAGGGTTTCAAATAAAGTTACTAAGTTTCTCTTGTACTCTCAATTGCTTGTATCTATTTCCTTCTAACAGCAAACCTGCTCCTTTCCTAAGACATATAGGCTTCCTCCATGTGGCCAGAGAAGTTGGCTCTGGCAGCCCCAAATTCACATCCTACCAGCATTATGTCCCCAAAACAGGAAATAGTCTTCCTACTAGCACTTTCAGAAATGTCCTGCGAAGGGCTCTGGCTGCCCAAATTAGAGTCATCGGTTACCTGTGAGGTAGGGGTAGTACACTATAACTCGTAGCTTTGCCAGGAGTATGGATTTGGAGAGGGGTAGTCCACCAGGAAGGTATGCTACACAAATCAGCATATTTACTTTACATCAGATTTCTTTTCTTCCCTGCCTTGTTGACTAGGATGCTTCAGAGCTCAATTTCCAACTGATGATACAAGTCAGTCTAGAAGGCATGTATAGGGAGAAAGAATAGGACAGGAGGATTCTAATTGGAGCTCTTATACCTTTCAGGATGATTTCTGGGCACAGTGGGCCTTCTATGACCAATATTGTCCAGAAATTTCATGTTAAATATGATTTATTCCATTTTATTCTGATAAATGTTTTAAAAAGAATGGTTAGTTTTATAGAAATTAATGAATGAAATAATCTTTTTAAAACAACTGGGGTTTTAGACATATGTGTCATAATATCAACTATCCTGTCATATAATGTTTTTATTCATCCGTTACATCATTCATCTCTCTGATCATCGGATAAGAAAAATTGTTTATGCCTATTATGTACAATATTAGAACTATTCAGATACTTATTAATGCAAAGATTAATAAAATATATGTAATACAAATGAATATAAATACTTAAATACATTTACAAAATTCACTTATATAACCAGTATTCTGAAATCATGATGATAGTAGATAGGCCATGTATTTAGAAATCTCATTTATGCTTCCTAAAAATTGTCATGTTACATTTATAGACAGCTAACTCTGTACCTGTCACTCTGTTAAGTACATTGTGAATTATTACATTTAATCCTCACACTCCTATATGGAAGATACTATTATTACATCCATGTAATAGATGGAAACTGATGAAAACCTAGGAAACTGAAGTGTAGATCTCATGATTAGAAAGATGTGAATTTAGGACCTCACAACTTATCATTTTTTGTGGTGAGAACATTTAAAATATACTCTCATAATAATTTACAAGAATACAATACATTGTTTTTAAACTATAGTCATCATACTATGCAATCAATCTCTTCAACTTATTCCTTCTATCTGAAATTTTGTATCCTTTGACCAATATCTCTCCAACCCCCCAACTCTCAGCCCGTGGCAGCCACCATTTTACTTTCTACGTCTATGAGTTCAACTTTGTTAGTTTCCACATATAAGTGAGATCATGCACTATTTGTCTTTCTATGTCTGGCTTATTTTACTTGACATTATGTCCTCCAGGTTCATCCATGGTATTGCAAATGACAGGATTTCCTTTTTTTAAAGGCTGAATAGTAACAAATTATGTATGTATATATATAATGCTTTCTTTATCTACTAACTCATTAATGGACATTTAAGTTGATTCTGTGTTTTGGGATTGTTGACATGGCTGCAATAATCATGGGGGTGCAAATGTCTCCTCAACATATTAATTTTATTTCCTTTGAATATATATACCCAGTAATGGGATTACTGTATCATATGGTAGTTTTAGTTTTAATTTTTTGAGGAAATTCCATACTGTTTTTCATAGTGGCTGGACCAATTTGCATTCCCACTAACACTATGCAAAGATTCCCTTTTCTCCACATCCTCACTAGCCCTTGTCTTTTGTCCTTTCAATAATAGCTATTATAACATGTGTGAGATGATATTTTATTATCCTTTTAAAACATTGCTCTAATAATTAGTGATGCTGAGCATTTTTTCATATGCCTTTTGGCCATTTGTATGTCTTCTTTTGAGAAATATCCATTTTGGTCCTTTGTGCATTTTTAATCAGGTTGTTTTCTTGATATTAAGTTTTTTATATATTTTAAATATTAATCCTTTATGAGATGCATGGTTTTCAAATATTTTCTACTATTCTGTTGTTTGTCTCTTCACTCTGTTGATTGTTTCCTTCAATATGGAGAAGCTTTTTAGTTTTATATAATCTGTTGGTATATTTTCACTTTTGACTCCTGTTTTTGAGATCATATGCAAAAAAATCATTGCAGACCCAATGTCATGGGGCTTTTCCCCTGTGTTTTCTTGTAGCAGGTATACAGGTCTTACATTAGTTCTTTAATCCACTTTGAGTTTATTTTTGTATATAGTGTGAGATAAAGGTATAATTTCATTCTTCTGTAGGGTGATATCCAGTTGTCCCAATACAATTTATTGAAGAAACTGTCCTATTCCCATTATGTGTTCTTAGCCTATTTGTCAAAAACCAATTGATCATAAGTGTGAAGATTTATTGTGGTGTTTCCATTTTACTCCATTGGTCTATATTTCTGTTTTCATGCCAGTACCATGATGTTTTGATCAATATAGCTTTATAGTATACTGTCAAATAAGGAAGATCCTCCAGCTTTATTAATTTTGCCCAAGATTGTTTTGGCTATTTGGGGTCTTTTGTGATTCCACATGAATTTTAGGACTTTTTCCTGTATCTTAAAAAATGTCATAGGAATTTTGATAGGGATTACATCAAATCTATAGATAGCTTTGGTTAGTTTGAACATTTAAAAAATATTAATTCTTCCAATCCTTAAACACAGGACATCTTTGCATTTATTTCTGTCTTCTTCAATTTTGCATCTATGTTTTATAGTTTCCCCTGTACAGGTCTTTTATTTCTTTGATGAATTTTATTCCTAAGGATTTTATTTTTATATAGCTAGTGTAAGTGGAATTTTTTTCTTGATTTCTTATTCAGATAGTTCATTGTTAGTGTATAGAAGCACTACCGATTTTGTATGTTAATTTTGTATCCTGCTACTTTACTGAATTAGTTTAATAGTTCTACCACTTTTTGTTGGAGTTTTTTATGGTTTTCTCTAAATGTGATTATGTTGTCTGTAAACAGAGACAACTTAACTTCTTCCTTTCCAATTTGGATGTCTTCATTTCTTTCTTTCACCTAAGTTTTCTAACTAGGACTTCCAGTAATATGTTGAATATAAATGGGAGAGTAAGAATGCTTGTCTTGTTTGTGATTTCAGAGGAAAAGCATTCAACTTTTCACCATTGAGTATGACATTAGGTGTGGGTTTGTCATATATGGCTTTTATTGTGTTGAAGTACATTCCTTTTAAATAAAATTTGTTGAAAGATATGTTGTATTTTGTCAAATGCTTTCTCCCACATCTACTGAAATGATCATATGGTTTTTGTCCTTCATTTTCTTCACGTGGTATATCACATTTATAAATTTGTATATTTTGGATGGAATGTTCTGTATATGGCACTAGGTCCATTTATTCTAAAGTATAGTTTAAGTCCATGGTTCCCCGTGGATTTTCTGTGTGGCTGATGATAAGCCCATTGCTGAAAGTTGGATATTGAAGTTCTCTGCTATTATTATATAGCAATCTATCTCTCTCTTAAGATCTTTTAATATTTGTTTTATATATTTAGGTGCTCCAATGTTGGCTGCATGCATATTTACAATTACTATGTCATCTTGATGAATTGACCCCTTATCATTATGTAATGCCATTCTTTCTCTCTTTTAGAGTTCTTAACTTAAAGCCATTTTATTTGATAAAAGTATAGACACTGCTGATCTTCTTTAGTTTCCATTTACTTGGAGTATCTTTTTTCATTCCTTCACTTTTAGTCTATGTATGTTCTTAAAGGTGAAGTAAGTTTCTTATAGGCAGCATATAGTTGAGTATTGTTTTGTAATATATTCACCACTCTGTCTTTTGATCAAAGAATTTACCTCTTTTACATTGAAGATAGTTATTGATATATAAGGACTTATGAATGCCACTTTTGAAATTATTTTTTGTTTGTTTTGTAGATCCTTTGTTCCTTTTTTCCTCTCTTGCTATCTTGCTTAGTGATTAGGTGATTCTCTCTAGTGATATGTTTTGATTTGTTACTTTGGACCTTTGGTGTATCTACTACAGGTTTTTGCTTTACAGATACCATTAGGCTTACATCTAATCATTATAACAGGCTATTTTAAGCTAATTATGGCTTTTTACATTGTATAACCTTTAACAAATTAATGTAGGTATTATTATTTTTGATAGTTTTATCATTTAACCTTCTAGAGATATATTTAAATACTAGAGATATAAGTCATTTACATACCATCATTATAGTATTAGCATTCTGAATTTGTATACTTACCTTTACCAGTGAGTTTTATACTTTTGTACAATTTTGCATTACTAATTAGCATCCTTTTCTTTCATCTTGAAGAAATCCCTTTAGCATTTCTTGTAAGACAGGTCTTGTAATGATGAATTCCCTCAGCTTTTGTTTTTCTTTGTATGTCTTTATTTCTCCATTTCTGAAGGACAGATTCACTGGGTAAAATATTCTTGGTTGACAATTTGGCAGGTTTTTTTGTATGTTTTTTCCTTCAGCACTTTTAATATATCATCCCACTCTCCTGTGGCCTATAAGGTCTCTGCTAAGAAACTTGCTGCTGGCCACAATGGAACTCCTTTATATGTTATTTGCTTCTTTTTATTGTTTCTTTCAAGATTCTCTCTTTGTCTTGATGTTTTACAATTTTATTATAATATGTCTCAGTGTAGTCCTGTTTTTTTTTTTTAATTGGGGGAAAACTACAAAGCATTTACAGTACAATGTTTATAGTCACAATTTGTAGTGAGCTGATTTCCCAAAATATATTACCACTCAAGAGAATATTTGCTCTTTACACCTCTGACAAAGGTCTGATAACTATTCCTGTTTAGATTGAATCTGATTGGAGGCTTTTAACCTTCTTATACCAGGATATTTATATCTTTCTCCAAATTCAGTAAGTTTTCTGCTATTATTTCTTTAAGTAAGCTTCCTACTGCTTTATCTCTGTCTTCTTCTTAAACTCCTATAACTTGAACATTTGCTTTTTTGATGCTGTCACATAAATCACATAAACTTTCTTCATTCTTTATCATTCATTTTTCTTTTTTTTCCCTCTGACTGTATATTTTCAGTAACCCCTCTTCAAATTCATAGATTCTTTCTTCTACTCAATCATTTCTGCTGTTGATGTATTTTTCATTTTATTCATTATATTTTTAGCTCATAATTTGATTTTTTAAAATAATTTCAATCTCTCTGTTAAATTTCTTGCTTTGATCATTTATTGTTTTATGATTTTTACTAATTTTTTTGAATTTCACTGAGCATCCTTAAAAGAAATACTTTCAATACTGTGTCATGCAGTTTGTACTTCTCCATTTCTTTGGGGTTAGTTACCAGGAGATTATTTTGTTCTTCTGGTGCTGTTACATCTTTTGGATTTTTATTTGTTTCTTGTTGACCTATATTGATGTTATATGTTAAGAAGGAAGGACTTATTCCATTATTTGAAGAATGACTTTGTTTGGGAAAGAGTCTTCTATCAATCATTTCATTTAAAGATTCTTGGTGGCTTGTCCGGCATGGATCTAGGGAGGGAGTGCTGCTTCTGTCCTTCAGCAGGGTGGCCAGTGTCTGGGTAGCAGGTAGGTGGGCTATACCCTGAATCCACTGGGGTAAACTCTTGGTTGGGTCTGCAGGGGTGGGCCTTGAGCCTGGGTCCAAAGAGGCTGATCTGCACTGGGGTAGGCCTTGAGCCTGAATCTACAGGGCTGCCTAGGCACTGGGTTAATCCTGACACTTGAGTCCACTGGGAAGGTCCTAGAGTCTGAGTCTATATAGGTTGGTATAGCACTGGGGCAGGCTTGGATCCTGAGTCTACAGATGTAGGCCTGGTGCCTACATCTACAAGGGCTGGCCTGGAGCCTGGATCTATGGGGCAGTTCCTAGAGCTTCAGTCCAAAGGGGCCAGTCTGGCAGTGGGTGTCTACAGGGGTGGGCTTGGACCCTAGGTCTGCTGGAGCAAGTACATATCCTGGATCCTCTAGAGCCTGAGGCCGCAGGTACTGACCTAGAGCCTGGGAATGGCCTGGCATTAGGGAAGGCATGAAGCCTGGATCTATAGGGTCTGGTCTGGATCCTATGATCTTGGGTGCTGGCAGTGGGGGCTGGCAACAGATGCTGGCCTGGAGACTGGGATATAGGGACTAGCCTGGAGTCTGGGACTTCTAGGTCCAACCCAGAGCCTTGGTGTGTGGGTACTGGCCTAAATGCTAGGTCTGTGTGGGCTGGCATGGATCTTATAGCCACAAGGTATTGGCCTAGAACCTGGGTTCTCAGGGTTAGTCCCCTTTGGGTCCATGGGGCTGGTCTAGTCCTGGGGTCTATTGGGATGGGCTTGGACCCTGGGTCAGCTAAACCTTAGAGCCAGAGGGGCTGACATAAGGGTGTGACTGCTGGTGCCCAGAGGAGGCCGGGGGTGCCAACCTGGCATGGGATGGGCCTGAAGCATGGGGTTATGTGAGACAGTCCAACTCTAGGCTGGTGTGAAACCTGAGTCAGCCCTGGAACCTGGGTCCTCAGGGGCTGGCCTGTTGGGTAGATCAGAAGTCTGTGGCTGGCTCTGCAGTGCATGTCTCATGAACAGGGCTGTAGAGACTGGCCTGGGGCTGGGGTCAACCTGAAGCCTAGAGCCCTGAATACCAGCTTGGTGCTGTGGACACTCCACAGTCTAGGGCCTCTGGTGTTGGCCTGGGAATGAGGTAGGCCTGTAGATCAAGTCTACCAGGCTGGCTTGGAGCCTCAGGCTATGGTATCACTCCTGGAACTTAGGCAGGTCTGGAGGCTTAGTCCATGGGTATCAGTCTAGAATCTGGGGCTGTGGGGTTTTGCTGGGATGGGTCCAGTGTTGGGGTCTAAGGCAAAGTCCAGCGTTCACTTCCGTCTCTTTACTCCATGTGGAAGATACCTCTATTCACTCTGTGCTGCCTGGATTTGGGGGAGGGGTGATATGAGTAAGGTAAAACTATCCTTCCTACCCCTTTCAACGTGTTTTTCTTATTTCTGTGCTATATCTAGGTGCTGTTTATCTCTCATCCAGTTTCCTTAGCTCTTATGAAGGTACTTTTGTGTGTGAATAGTTGTTCAAATGGATGTTTTTGCAGGAGGATAAGCTCTGGAATGTCCTATTCTGCCATCTTGCTGATGTTCTTCCAGGTCTTAGTAAATTTTCTAATGACATTTAGTACAATGTGACCCATGGCCCATGTAGGACCAATAGCCACAGACTATGAAAGGCTGATTAAATAAGTAGTGTCCACATCAAAATTTAATGTCAATAGAAAGAGTTCTCTTTTTAAGTGGTTTCCAGTGGCTTTTATAGACTGTAAGTTTCAAAGAGTTGAGTGGGGCTTGTGGAGAGGCCAAGTTACAGTTGAAGATACTGTGGTCAGAAGCAACTGTGCTATTGTAGATTCTTGTTAAAAACTTTTCTGTATTCAAGGGCCTTAATTACAGCCTATATAGGAGGAAAAAACAGAGTCAGAGTAATGACAAAGCAGAAATTCCAGGTTACAGTAACAGTAAATGGTCACTGCAAAGAAGTTATGTTTTTAAAACTCTATCATGGGCTGACCTGGACATTATAAGTATGCACAGATTATTGTAATCTTTGGAACTTCTGCCTTGGAAAGAATTATAACATTGCACAAGTAAAAGGAAAATTATCTACAAGCATAGCCTTTGGAATGGTGGTTACAGAGATGGGAGGGAAGACATTTGTACTTCCATGGAAGAAGGAATATGACAGGGATAAAAGGTGATACTTCATACACTGGCACTTAGAACATGGAAGTAATTGAGTCCTGTCCTGCTATGGAACCAATAGTATTAAGTTGAGACCAAAATTTTTTTTTTTATTGTGTCATGCTTGGTGACAATTTGTGGATGACCTACAAAATTATTCAGCAGCCTGACACATGGTAGTGGTAAAGTGTGTGTGTGTGTATGTTTGTGTCTGCGTGTGCGTATGTATGTGATTAGAATGAAAAATGAGATGGGGAAGCCAGAGATAACATTCCAAAAGGTAAAAGAGTCAAATAGTAAAAGGGATAAAAGGTGCTTGTGTCAATTGTATGTCTTATGTCATTCATCTTCTCATTTAATTATTTGGTCATTAAAGTCCTAAAACATATATCCATAGCCTGACCTGAGATATAACATACTATTTATTTATTGGTCCCCATGCTATTTTATATATTTTCAGGGTATCAAAACATTATAGTTCACTTATTTAATATTTTATTTTATACTATAGTTAACAAGAACTAAGTGTTAGAAACCTTCATGCTGAGTAACAACAGAGAGGTTGAAGTCCCAAAGACTAACCCACATTGCATGGTGCATATCACATATCCTTGGGCTCAAAGAGGTCATTTTATATTCTCACCATTTTTAATTAGAATAATGTAACATCAACAAATATTTATACAGGACTTAAAAGTTAAATAGACACAGTTAATTTTTGTCATTAATTCTCAGGTAACCAATGCAGATTAAACTTAATGACAAAGACTAATTGAGTACTACTTACAGTTTCCAAAAATTAAAATTAAACAGAGATAATTTTGTCTTTAATTGAGAAATAAGAATGAAGAGTCAGAAAAATCTCTGTGGAAGGAAGACTGTTGGGGAAGGAAGCAGGCATGTGTGTGAGCAAGTGAGGCTCACAATTGTAATTTTAACCCTACAGTGCCCATGTTTTCAGAACAGTCAAGTTCAAAGGCAAATAAATGCAGAACATGAGTTATTATTTAAAGGCAAAAAAAAAAAAAGATTTCGTTAGGATTTTTATCTTCCCTATTGGGAATGTGACAAGTCTGTGATATGGATTAAAGAAAATGAAAATTCCTCCACAGAAGCCAGCCCCAAAGCCTCTTTGCTTTCAAGTATACTCATTTGGGTTACAATTTCTATTATGTTTCTGTTTTAACACTACATTTGAGCTTCATCTTATTAAGTTCATTTACATTAGTATGAAAGTCAGCATAATAATAGAATAAATTATTTTGAAATTAATGTTAAAATACTAAAGACTCCAAGGCAGCTTGGATGATTAAAGTTGATTATAATGGCAAAATGTTGACAATATAATATATTCTCCAATTATGTCTCTGAATATTGCATCTCATGATACATTTCTTCAACTGCTTGTGTTATTCTTTGTGTTCCAAAAAGCATCTCTGAATATGTAAGTGTAATCTTGGTGTAGGCAAAGCATAGTGTCCTAAAACCAATAAATAAAATAATATAGACAGCTAAATAATTTAAGTAACTAACTCAACAATAGATGCAATATTTTCATTTTTATAAAAAGATATTAGAGAATAAATTTATGAATCAGAGAATAGTACAGATATATAGTGTAAATTAATCCTATAGAGATATCCATTTTAAGCTATCACCAAATTTAGGAATTATTTATGTGTTATCTCCATTTTTGGGAAATGAGGATATGTGGTAAGAGGACATTGTATTTAACATTGACTCCACAGGATAAATCACTATGTTTTTCAACCATATTCAGCATATTATAGAGGTGAAAGGCATACAACTACTATTCATGGAAAATGGGACCAGGAAGTTTCGCATGTTAATTGATGAGAGATAAACACACGGAGTTACAAAAACTCAGATGATCTCGGCCATCACCGACTGAGAGAGCCAAGGAAGGTTTCATGTTAAAGATGTGCCTGGAAAGATGACGAGAAGCACACAGGCTGGAATTCCAGGCAAAAGCTGTAGGGGTGGCCAGAACTCTGCCAATTTATCATCTTGCAAGAGCACCACTTCCTTTAGCACATAGAGTTCATGTGGGACTGTGAAGAGTCATGAAGCTGGAGAGACTATCAAGAGAGGCAGAAAGGCATGGGATACATAGTAAAACTTTTGAGTTGGATCTTAGCATGATCTCCAGCCACTAAAGGATTTAGGCATGAAGGTGACATAAATGTGCTGCATTAACAAAGATAGTTTTCAGTAGCTTAGGAAATCTTATAGCTCATTGCTGTCCAGTAGAAGTTTCTGTGATGAGGAAGACAAATAATATATGTCTGCACTGTTTAATATGGTAGCCACTAACCACCTGTGACTATTGAGCACCTGAAATGTGGTTAGTGCTACCAATAAATTGAATTTTTATATTATACAATTTTAATTAAATTGAAACTTAAATATCCATATTTGGCTGGCAGACATTGTTGTGGGCATTGCAACTATAGAGATAGAGCTGAACTTACCAAAGGTTACTGATAAGAAGGCAGCTGCAGAAATTTAGGTTTCCTTGTATGCCTTTTCATTTTCCTTTCTTAAATACTAATTACAAGAACTTGAGGAATGGTTTGTCTGGTGAACGTATCTGTTTAATGATTCTCTCTCCTCGGTGAAAGATCCTCCATTCTCAAACCAATTCTCAGAACTCTCAGGACTGGAAGCAGTGATAGCAAGAAAAATATATCTGAATATCATCACCTGGAGTTTGAAATTCAACCCAATTATGCTTTTAACCATGCACTGGTGGACAAGTTATTGGGTTACTGAAAAGTAACCCAATAAATTAAAATTCATTTAAATATTTATATATATTGAGCACCTTACTATTTGCCAGTGTGCTAAATTCTGGAGATAAAGGCATAAACAGGTCTGAACTCCATAAAGTATCAATCTATCAGGGAAGGCAGACATACAAACAACTAATCATAATACAGTGAATGATATATGTTGAGAGACAGGTTAAATAAACTGATCATCAGACAAGAAATATAGAAGTGCTTAATTCTGCATGAAGAAGTTGAGAAAGAATTGAAACGAGCTCACTCTAAAGTGGAAAAGAAATTTTCAAGGTTAACTTAAAGAAAGGGGAGGAGGTAGCGGGTGTGAGAAGATAGGTATGTAGGAGTGGTTGGGAAAGGGAAAAACTACATGGAGTTGGAACAGCATGAAAAAGGCATTCAAGTATAAAAATTAATTTTATATTTAAAAAATATGTATAAACTTCTATACTAGAAAATAGGATTATCACTAAGGTTGACACTAAGAAGCCATTGTACGCTATGTGGAAGTGATTGCAAATCTTTCTTTCTCTCTCTCTTTCTTTCTTTTTTTCTTTTTTAAGAAATGATATGACTTGGTCATATTTGGATTTTTAAAAAGCGTTGGGAAATGATAATAAGTGTTGAAGACTGAAATAGGACACAGAAGCCTGAATATGATTGGATAGATTTTTGAGATGTTAGAGTTTAAAAAAATTTAATGTTGAGGTCCATAACTAAGTCCTAAGGTCACTAACTCCTTCCAGTCTCAGAAATGACATCAATTTTTCTTTTTATATGAACGTATTTGTTTTCTGGCTCATCAACACCTTAATACCCACCTAACCTCTAAATGATTTAAAACTCCACAGCTCTCTGTACCCCAGATGTAGACTGGATAGGGCTTGGAGACCCATTAGGTGAGCAGGTAAGGGTGACAGAGATGAGGATGACTGCAGCATCTATGGCTGGAGACAGTGGAAGCTGATATTGTTAATGAAACAGGGAAGACAAAGGAAGAGCCAAGGTTTTGGTGGGTGGTGATGGGTTCTGCTTCCAGCTACTCTTTATCTTTTCATTGAGCAACAGTAAAGATTACTCACCCTCTTACAAAGCGCCCTGCAGCACTGGTGAGTTTAATCTTCAAGAGGTGATGACTACTGTACATTTTTCTGGCTGGAAATCACTACCTTTCCTATCCTAGAGAACATTCAAGCTGCATGGAAGAAATTGTTCGGGCACATAAGAGTTGATTTGTACAGAAAATACCTTAGCAGAACTGAAAGAGCAAGTTTGGCTTAGAGGATATTGTTCCAAGCCACTTTGCTCCAGGAAAGTAAGTGTAAATCAGTTAATAGCCCATGAGTTTGTTGCAGCAATGGAAAATACACTAAGGATGGAATTTTTGACAGGAGAAGGGAAGGGTAAAATGCATATTTAGCTGGAATCACATGCTTTGATGCTGTTTATCTTTCCTATACTTAAATGCATTGCTAGAAATTTCCTATTGGTTTATTGCACTGAACTAAAGCTACTGATAGCTGATATTTTGCAATCAGTACTCAAACTCCAGAGAATTCTTTCAAGCTTCTCTTCCTCTGACCAAGTCCTTAGGGTACACATCATGTCTACCCATGTTTCCTTTGTCACATTTGAACTTTATAACTAAGTATAGATTATTCTTCTTGATATTGATGTATTACCTCATGGACATAAACTTTCCCATTTATAGCCATGAAATATGATGTCCCCAGGTCCAGCCACGGTCCCAGGACCCTGCTCACAAAACCTCCTTCCCCTACCTCTAGCAAAGCAAGAAAGCTGGCTGGTATGGTGCCATGTGCCTCAAAACCAACTGTGGGCCCCTGCCTCATTTTTAACTGCTAAAACTCGTATTTGCTAAAACCGTATTTCAGTTGCAATACATCAGAAAGTCTACACTGGCAATGAAGGTTGGGCTACAACATATGCTGGAAATGAATTCATTGTTCTGGGGCATTTTTGAAAATATTAACTGCACTTAAAAACTAGAGCAAAAGAAAAACACAGCCCACAATCCCAAAGTCATAACATTGTTAACTTTTAAAGGGAAGTCTTATAAAAGGAAAGTTATTTAATTTAACCTAAGATTCAATGTAACATTATACGCTAATGCAGATCAAAAGCCAAGAAAAGCCCTAATGTGTCCACTAAGCCTTTCCAGGAAATATTGACAGGGCATTACCCCAGTGACCTCAAGCAAGTCTGATTATCTGCCTGGTTCGTTGCCGGGGTTTCTGTTTCTTCTTTATTCATCCTCTGTGTCCAGGCTTTTCTGCTAGACATTACCTCTCCAGCCAGGCTTCTGAGTTTAGCTGCTTTTATCAGACTTTGCCACTGAGTATTTCTGAGGATGCCGTAGCAGCATGGGGCCGATTCTTCTGGACTCCTCTGCCACAGACCATTTGGTAAAACTGAGGACTTCACAGTACA
This sequence comes from Lepilemur ruficaudatus, assembly GCA_963574885.1. Taxonomy (NCBI): domain Eukaryota; kingdom Metazoa; phylum Chordata; class Mammalia; order Primates; family Lepilemuridae; genus Lepilemur; species Lepilemur ruficaudatus. Next base: position 41,871 of record CAUYRT010079899.1, on the reverse strand, counting down.
ACAGTGTCAAATGCACTGGTGTCCTGGAAATACAGAGGTAATTGTGGATGTGCAGACATATAGTTTAATCTTCAGTCTCTCCTCCTATCTAAAGATCTGTACCCAAGTGCAATTGGGAACCAAGAAGAACTCCTGGTGGAAGATGCCAAGCTCTCCCCACCCTACTTATGATAAATGGGACGTCTTACCAGAATATCTCCTAACACTGGCTTCTCCTTAAATCAGGGCTCATCCTATGATGAGCATAAGAAGAGCTCTCATGGCCCCACCTGACTTGTGTCACCTAACAGAAGAGATCTGAATCCCAGCACTGAGCAGCTTAGCTTCAAAGCAAGACCCTAAATGCTCAGAAAAAAGCAGTGGAAATGGTGAATAAATCATCATCTGCCAAGGGTAGTTTGTAATGTAGCTATCAGCTATTTTAACTAATTATAGGATTTTAAAACTATGATTAAAATATCATTCAGTAGATTTTATATAATCTTTTTAAAATAGGATGTGTTAAATGTAGTCTAAACTAGTGAAAATATGATTAAGGTAATTGGACTTTGGTTTATCAAAGTACATTTATTCCCAGATGCTGCCAAAATTAATCAGATGATTAAATAAAATTCTAAAAACATTCTGCAAGTGGTCATAACACCTACACTTTCCTATATTAGTTTCCTAAGATACTTCCAATGGAGTAGGCAGGAAGTAAGAGTTGGAGTAGCTGCTAATTTAGTCCTCCTTGAATTCAAATTCTGGCTTTGACATTTACTGACTATATATAAGTTTTTAACCTTAAGCTCAAATCCCCCCCATTGATAAATTGGGGATATTATACTAACCTTTGAGGTTTTTGCTAGCATGAATAATAATAAACGTAAAGAATCTAGCTCTATGTCAAATAGAGTAGCTGCTCAGTAAGTGCTATTACTATACTAAAAACCAAACCACAGCGTCTCACCTCTGACGAAGTTTCCAAATCTTCATTCAGCATATATCCAAATCTATATGTATTCAATAGATCTAATGTATCAGGCCTTGAGCATCATATCAGATACTGTCTTTTTTAGAAGATAGCCTGCTCTCAAAATGAGTAACAACAAAAAAAAATAGTGAGAAATGGAAAGAGAAGGGGGAAGAGAGATATATTCTATAGCTTTCCCTCTACAAGCCCTCGGGATGAAAATTAAGTTCTCACAAATCATTACAAAGAAAATAATCATAGACTTCCCTTAAAAATAAAGATAATGAGACTAAAAAGGGCTAGGTCACTAACCACAGTTATGCAGAATGAAAGCAACTCCAAATAGATCTTCATTTGCCACTTAAATTCCCAAATCCTTGTATGTGAAACAAGGACTAAAAAATTCACAAATAAATACGTGACGATGTACATGCAAAATTAAAACGTTGGAAAACAGACACTAAATGGCAGTTCTCTATCCCACCCATAAAATTGATCGTACATATTGTGCTGCTACGGTGAGGGGCCACCATGTCTTGTACAACAGAGGCTGTGCATTCCCCACACTCCAGTCATTATCCAAAGCCTTGTTTGTGAGTTTGGCATTTGCAGTGTTTTAACTGTAAAGGTCCTTCATAATCCACAGTGGGTTTTCCAAGAGTGATATGTCACTGTCGTTTTTCGTTCATCTTTTTATCTAGGATCTGCAGCTGTGAGGTATATGTGTGGATTATTAAAAGTTCACCTTCCCTGCTATAACAATAACATCGTGATACCATGGAAGGCCAAAACCTACACTAAAAGAAGGAGTAAAGTAGCTGTATTTAGAGTCATGGATCTGAAACTCAGGGTAGACCTTAGGGACAGCAAGCATATCACAAACCATAGTTTCCCATTCCAACTGAACTGAAACAATACTTTTGAATATAATATCAGGACAGGAACTTTTCAGAGAAATCAGAGTTTCTAGACAATGTTTCATACATTTCTGACTCAGACGCAGTGAGGAATCATTTATTAATGCCTACTAGCTTAGAGAAACCTGATGATGATGGCAGGAACCTTTGAATGCTGAGAAATACACTTCCTGGTTGATGCTAGATGCTACTGAATGGGCTACTGCTGACAACATTGTTGTGGAGAGTGTGAGCAGAGATATAGTGACTAATACTCCCAAAAGATGAGTTCTCTGCTGATTTCTCCAAAGATAACCTATCTAGAAAAGTCATAAAAGACTCATATTTTATGTTATATTTGTATTAATAAAAAGGTAATTATGGGTTTGGGTTTGTGAAATGCACATTTGAGAGTTAGCTTGAAATTTATGGTCTATTAAGTTTACAAATTTTATTCCTGTTATCAAAAAGTTGTCAGAATCAAAATGGAGTCATTTGTGTTAAGGCCTTGGAGGGAGGGCTCTCCTGCATAAATGCCTAATCACAAAAATTATCACAAAAGACCACAAAAACCACAACTTTGCACAAAGATCATAGCAACCTTACACACAAAAATAATTCTGCAAGGACATTTGCCCAGCAACTGCCTGTCCAAACTTGAACTGGCACCATCCTTGTTATTGATCCTTGTAGTCAAAGATAATTATTTCAACACAATTATGTAATCATCATTTTTCCTGTAAAAATATTTGCCTTCCTTTACCTCCCTGAATACACACATAGTTTACTATGGCATGGTGTATCCTATTGCAATGCCCTATTCTTGAATAAATATTATTTTATTTTAGAGAGCCTCTCTCTATTGCTTAGGTTAACACTATCCACTACCCTAGAGACAAAGAAAAAATATAAAGAAGAAGGAGAAGGAGGAAGAGGAGGAGGAAGAAAAGAATGAAAGAGAGAGGGAGAGGAAGCAAAGCTTCCTAAGGCATTCTGTTGTTTTCAGGATAAAAAATTTTGTCATATTGAATAGGGTACTTTTGTAGAGTCAATGATACTGTAAAGAAATCAGTAAATCTCGGTCTTTTTGTTCATTCTTAGAGTAGCAGGAATGCCTCTCATTTGCTCTTTCTGGGTCACTGTGTCATAAAAACAGGGAGAGAACATAGGAAGGGAAGTGGGAAAAGAGGCGCCAGCTATAAATTGTTTCCCAGGAATTCATCCATTTTCTGTCAGAGATTGGAAAGGGCAGAACAAGCAATGGTATCATCATGTAACTCAGTCCTCATTGTGAATTATTCATCACAATGAAATTTTCCTTTATAAAATTAATAAAGGGCCACAAGGTGGGAACTGTGGTAGGGGAAACACACACACACACACACACACACACACACACACACACACACACACACACACACATATATATATATAAACCACCCATTGTTCCCTAGCTTGCTTTCCTATAACTGCTCACTACTCAGGAGTCCTATAGCTAATGGTCATAAAGACTCTTAGCTTTCTTCATTGCTCCTATAGCTAACATTCTCGTGAAACCTAAGGCTGTTTTTGAGACCTCTTCCAGGTCCTGCATTCCAGTCAATTGGCCGAATCACCCAGACCAGTGGCCTATAACAAGGAACTGACTCAACTGGTCTTGTGACCGCCATCCAAGAGCTAACTCAGCAAAGAAGGCAATTTCTACACCCCTATGGTTCTGCCCCCAACCCAGCCAATCACCAGACCCAACTGCCTGGCCCTTTGCCTACCAAACTGTCTTTAAAAACCCTTTCTCTGAAATTTTCAGGGAGACAGATTTGAGAATTTCCTCACATGGCGCCTATGATATTAAACCCTTTCTCTGCTATAACTGCTGCTCTCCCAGTGCATTGGCTTCCTCTTGCACAGTGAGAAACGAACCTGGTCAGGCTGTGACAACAACACAAACCTGAATAGAAAGGAAAAACTGTGAATTCTGCAGTTTGCTATAGAAATATTTTCATGCTCATTTGTCTCTCTCCTTATTTTCTGTCTTATCAAGGAGGCTAGTCAGGCACAACACGGGTGACCACAGGCAGGGAGAGGGTGAGACCTAGAATTAGACTCTCTTGCTGAGAAGAGAACATGGAGTGGTGGAGGGTAAGGGACTCGGGTGGAGAAAACTGAAGGGTAGTTGTCTTCAAGGTGAACACAGTATCCAAAATGAGCACCATCCAGAAATTATAACACAGGAAAGCCCTGGGTATCTGGGACTCAGACAAAGTGACTGATGTGTCCCAGAAGTAGGACACAGCATGAGGCAAGCCAGGAGAGGAGGACACTTGAAAAGCGGGCAGCTGTCGCTGTTAGTCCCTGGCGGGACCCAAGACAACAGACTGGGATTTCAAGCTCTGACAGAGAGACAATGAATCAATTGGCCAATGAGAGTCCACATCCTGTTTTTAGTAATAGACTACCAAGGTAAGAGATCAGATCCAGGGGGCAAGAAAAAAACCCAGTCCTTGAAAATAGGTGCAGAAACATGATTGTGGTTGAGCCACCAAAGTGAGAAGCAGAGTTGTCTGAGAACTTCCTGTGGGATGTAGGGGACCCGTAATGGACCCTCTGCCTCTGGAGGCTGGTGTGGAGAAGTTGAAGGTGTGTGGACTCCGTGTTGTGTGTACTGGCATATTAGGGAACCCAAGAAGGAACTGCTGAATCGAATAGGCGAAACCACAACAGGATACAGCCAATCTGAAGGGTAAGACAAGGATAGAAAGATGGAATGAATGTGTATCACCATTAATAACAGGCAGTGAAGCGGGGACAGGATGAATTTGGAGGAGCAGGACAGAGGAGATTGTTTGATTCTTAAAGACAGAGCGGGAAGTCCCTTGTGTCCCTTTTATAGGGTAATGGAAATCCAGCTTGGGGTGGAACAGCTGGTTAGAGGAACCATTTGTGACTAAAGAGGAGTTGCTTCATGCCAGGAGAGGCCCCAGAGGCTGCAGTTTTAGGCAAGAGGAGAGAGCAGGGCAGAGCTATGGAGACGATGTGACCAAAGCCAGCAGAGCACGATATTCCTCTGCCCATTAGGTGCCTAATCGCCCTTTGCTGTCTTTAATTTCCCACTCCCAGGCCACCTCAGATTGAGATCTGGATATGGGACAAGAGACTCATCGGTCTCTAAAGTGACACTCAAGGAGGTGGCTAAACTCTCTGAGACACATTAGTTCATTTAGCAAATGGAACAAATTAGTTCATTTAGCAAATAAGATCTACTTCACGTGGCTACGTCTGTGCTAGGCTGATTGAAGGTCTTTAAAGCCTCCTTGTAATGGGAGCTGATACCAAAGAACCAAAGTGGAGAACAAGAGCAAAGAAACATGAGCTTATTCAGGGAACTTACGTGCAAGGGCACTGGTGGCACAGCACGGGGATGGGGCGGTGGGGGAGACTTCTCCTTGCCACACCCAGAAACAGCAGGTGGTTATACAGGCAACATAAAGAAACAACAACTTGGGGATATGATGTGTGTCACCAGGTATGGTAGGCCAGTCTTCTGTAAAGGTCGGCGTGGGCTCAGCTGTGCTGGGCTTGGCAAGTGGCCAGTCCCCTGAGGCTCTCTTTCTTTTTTTTCCAATCTCCCTGAATGTCATTGGGACCAGGATCTCCAATTGCCCCATGGTCTGAGATTAGGATCTGTGAACCACATTTTAAACTTTAAATTACTATATGAATGTATTGTTTCTATCAGATATTTTTTCTGAGATGTCAGACACTCTCAGCCCAAGTTCCAGGAAGACACAGAAAGGTGGCATCTGGGAATCCCTCCGTTCTGAGAACCTGGCCCTTCTCACACACAAGAAACAAAGCCACATCTGACAGGTGTGAAGGAAGAAGGGAGACAGTCTGACAGCCTTTGACGCCTACCTCACTTGCTCCTTCGCCAACTCCTGCGGTGTGGGTGCTGGTGTCACTGAGCCATCCTCAGAGTGCAGGGACCAGAGGCTTCCTCCCTGTGCCAGAACACACCGTCAAAAAGCCCACACAAGTCACCGGAGCTGAAAAAGAAAGGCAGAAATCAAGGTGAACTCACCGATGTGAAAAACAGCGAAACTGAGAAAAGCAATCCTGTCTCTCTAGCACTATGAGAAAATGCAATTCGTTTGTTTTACTTCAGATTCCTCTAAACCAGATACTCTGTAGGAGACTCCCCAGAGCAACACTTCACAGGATACACAAATGCAATTTTTTGCATCATAAAAGAAAAGAATTGTGGTACTTCCAAGGACACTGTGTCCGAATCAGTTTATGTGAAAAGCTAAGAGAAAAGGAACGGTTTTCCTTCATTTGATGTTTGAAAAAGTTTTTAGATCAGAGCTTCTTAAACTTCAATGTGGACCCAGATCACCTGCTTGGGACCTTGTTCAATCGCAGATTCACATTCGGTGGGTCTGGCAGCGGGGTGGAGGATGAGGTGCAGCATTTCGGCCAGCTCCCCGGCAATGCCAGTGCTGCTAGTTTGCTGGCTTTATGCTGAGTCGCAAGGTACTAGACAATTAGAATTGTGGACTATTTAATAAATATCATGTGTATACGTACAAATGAAAGAAAGTTGATACAAAGGAAAAACAAAATACCATCATATAAAATGAGAGATTTTTGATATCAAAATATGTTTGGAAAATGTTTGATGTTTGATGCTCTCTGAAAATATGTATTCTGCAAGTATTGACAATTCATCTGTGAAATCAAAATACATATACAACACATGTACACACACAAGCCTATGAAGAGTATAGAGTTAGAAGAACTCTATAAAATTAATTAATACTAAAATTAGTATAATGGACTGAACTAAAGGGACAAAAGGACAGAAGTGTCATTTTCATTAAAATAACACTTAAACATATGTGAATTATTGACACATATAAGAAGCTTTCAATAAAAGTTAACCAGTATCAATAATAGTAGTAACATATCAATGGACTTTGAAAAACTTTTTTTCATATAAAATCTTCTCAGTTCTCAAGGGGGGAGAAGAGGGGAAGGGCAACATACGTAACCTAAACATTTGTATCCCCATAATATCCTAAAATTAAAAAAAGTCTTCTCAGTTCTTTTTAATCTCATAACTTTCTGATTAAAAGTCAATAACTTTTTTAACTTTGGAGAATATAGAAAAGTTATTGAACAAAATCTTGAAATTTGTGCTTAACCCAATTACCAAGAGACATATATTCTTAATACTCACTTTTCAGAATATCCATCCAATATTTAAATTACATGACAGTATATATATTACATTATATATGTGTGTATGTATTCGAAATGTAAGTTATAATGTATATATTGTATCTTAGCATAATCACCAAAATATACAGTAAAAGTCTCCCATACTATAAAATAACCATTTGTACCATCAATTTTAATTATTCCCTTCAATGCCTATACCATAATGTATTTACATATTCACTTATTACTTTTACCAGATGTTTAAGGTTGTACTTATTTCTTTTTCTAATATTAAAATAGCATTATAATGACCTTCCTTGAAAAAAACTTTGTGCATACTTACGGTTATGTTATGAACTCAGAAACAAAAATTGTTGGAATAAAGGGCATGCACATTTTTGAAGGCTTTTGAAACATATTTGCAAATTAGCCTCCAAAAGATTTTACCAATATCCACTCCCACAGGCAGCGGAGCAGCAAGTGCAAAGCGTGGGGGTTGGGAGTGGGGGAAAAGGAGGAGAAAGGGCAGTGTGAGAGGAAACCGGGAACCCAGACCACACAGGGCTCGGAGGTGATGGCGAGGGCTTTGATGTTCATCATCAGTGAAGTGGGCAGCAAAGAAGGTTGGAAGCAGTCATCTGATTAAGTTTCAAAAGAGCTGAGAGCAGAAGCTGGAAGAACTGGAAGGAGACTATGCAACAGGGACCCCGCCCGGCTAGAGAGGGCGAGGCCGATAGTGTGAGACAGTGGGGAGAGGTGAAATCCTGGATACAAAGCAACGGTAATGACAATAGGCTTTGCTGAATGTGAGAAAAAAAAAAAACTGTTAAGAATGACTTGAAGGTCTTTGGCCTGAGAAAATGGGAGGAAAGATGTGTCATTTCCTGAGCTGGGTAGAACAGGTTAACCAGAGGAAAGATCAGCCATTCACTTTGGCCGAGTTCAGTCTGAGATGTCTTTGAGACACTAAGTAGGCAGCTGCATAGATGGGAATGGGATTCCATAGGTCTGCCCGGGTCTTCAATTGTTTTTTGAGTCATGACCATTATTTTTTCTGAAGGGCTAGTTTTCTAAAATATAATTTATTTCTTTTTTACTAATATAGATTCATACACAGAATTTTCTTTTTATTCTTTGTATAAGTAGTTAGATCTTAAAAGATTGCAGCTTTCTTTCCTATGCTAAAAGAAAAACTTTAGACAAATTAAATTTGACAGAGTTTAATTGAGCAAAGAACAATTCACAAATCAGGAATCCTCAAACCAGAATCAGTTCACAGCAACTCTGGGCTACCATATAGTTGGAGAGGATTTGTGAACAGAAAATGGAAGTGAGGTTCAGAAACAGCCAAATTGGCTACAGCTTGACATTTGCCTTATTTGAACAAGTTTGAACAATTGGCCACTTGTGATTGGTTGAAGTTTGGCTGCTGTGCTTGGTTGGCTGAGTCTAGACTACTTCTTATAAGAATAGGTTATAGTCTGTTTACACATTTAGTTAGTTTATGTTTCACTATGATGGAGAAACCTTTATGCCAAACTTAAAATATGCAGGAGGCAGGTTCAAGCTTACTTTAGTTTAACAATTTCCCCCTTTTGAGGGACAAAATTGAGAAGTTGTCCAAAATTGAGAGGTTGACCAAAACTTTAGTCATTGATGTCCCTCTGTCACCATCATAAATATTCTTATTTGGTATCAAACCCCACTGGGAAATAGTAGGACAGTGGGTTTTGTAAGGTGGGAACAAGGACTTCAGATTACTTTTTGTAAGGGTTAGAGCAGGCAGGACCACCTTATGCTAGAATCTCCTGTTTTCAGGACAGAATAAAAAAAAAAAAAAAAAAAACTCGGTCTGGTTTGGGATCTATCTTCTTCCTTAGACTTTCAGTTTGATTATGTTGCATTTAGCATGAGCGACTTCATTTAGGCTTGATCTGGTCTGTTGCAGACTGGTGTATTAGCTCAGTACAAAGCAATGATCTTCCATGATTTTGTTGAATAGTTTCCCTGTTTTGGTCAGGTTCTCACTTGGGTCAGAGTGTGACCAAAACTTTGGGCTTCAGTGCTACTCTCAGTTACCATCATTGTGGGTTTCCAGTCTCAGCATATCATTCATAGGTTACAGTGTCCTTACGATCATGCATTTCTTTGAGTTTTTGTCATTTCAACCATTTGACATTTTATTGATGGCCGCATGAAAACATTTAAAATTTTTGAGAGAATACAGTGTACCATAGAGACTACCATTATGACAGCAGGAGGGTAATACCAAGAGTTTGAAGCATGCTCCTTAGCGCTTGAAACAAACTCACTAAAATCAAATAGATCAAGAATGATCCAGATAAACACTCAACTTGTTTCAGCCCAGCAGCCGGTTTGCTAATCCCCTACAACTGAATCTCTGTAATACTGATGTATTCGTTCATGTGAAACAAGAAGTATCAGCAACTACACAGATTCTTTCCTGTTCATTCAGTAGGTAATCTAGAGCAATTTTATTATCTAGTACAACTTTAGCAAGGGAATTTAAAGAAGTCAGTTGTGCAACCATAGCTTTTGCAGTAGAATCTGCTATTGAGCCTATTAATGAGGGATAAAGTTCTAATCACCTCATTTACTCCAAAATATGGACTAAAGGACCTAACAATAATGTACATCCAGAAAAGTAAAGGCTTCCAGTAGTGTTCTCTTTAACCTATTATGTAGGTAAAGAAGAATGGACCAATGTTGTGTTTCTGACTATGGAGCAATAAAGGTGCCATTAAAATTCCTAGCCCTCATTGGACCTTCATCTTCTATGCATCAAAGCATAAGGTTGTCTAAAAGGCTGGCTGTGAAATCCTCCACAAATAAGAGCATACTTCATGGGTGCACACAACGCCCCTTTTCTAGTTCTATTGTCCATAGAAGCATAAGCAAGGAACACACTGAGAGGGAAGAATTGTATGATGGCAGAGAAGTTGTGACCTGTGATCTTTGGAAAGCTGTCCATGTGTAGGATGCCATCTGATCCTGGGAAGAAACTTCCCTAGTTAGCTTTACCCTAAGGTTTCCAATGGGTATACACTTCAAGAGTCTAAAGGGGCTCTTCTGAATTGTGATATTATGGAACCAAGGTCTGGGGTCCTAAAGTTCTGCTGTAGTATGGGTTGCAAGGAAAACCTTTCTCCGATGTCATTTCCAGAAGACAAAATCTCTGTTCTAGATCATGAAGAGTTTAATTGTCCTCAGTTGATGGGATCATGAAAAGCTTCCTTTACCTAGTGAAAATATACTTTGGCATAATGCCTTAAAGGATTGCAGCATTTAGTCATATCAGAGAGTAGGGCAGAAGATACATACCATTCTTAGGGACATAAGACTTCCAGTGACTTTCATAAGGGATCAACTTACGTTTTCCACTGGAAATGGATCTGATTGTGGTCAATCTGCAACATCTTCGACCAAGGCAATTCAGGCTACTCAGTTAGCCTTGCCTAATAGTATTGTATTTGAAATCTTATTTAACCATTTTACAACTTGTCCCGTGAAACAAGTACCATTATCACTGGAGACTTATACAGGAATGCCCCATAAAGGAAACACATTTCATAACAACCTTTTAGCTATTTTTATGGCATCAGCCTTCTTGCATGGGGAAGCTTCTCTACAACCAGAAAACATGCATTGAAAATAAAAATTGAATTAAATTCCTCTATAAATATTAAAATGGTCCATCAGGTAGCAGAGATATACCTGAAGTTTTTATTGTCTTTCCAGGATTACATATTTGCCAAACAAAACATTGGTTATAAACCATTTTAGCAGTTTTGAACCATTACTACACCAATATATATTTTTAGATATAATTTCGATCAGTTTATTTCTTCCCAGGTGAGTCATGGACCACAGAGCTTTTAATAATGGAAACTTTAAGCTCTCAGGAAGGACCAAGCAGCTGTCCAGGCTCTCCATGAGTCCATGCTTAACATTGGATTTATATCCTTTTAAATACCATTTTGTTTCTCCAATTCAGGTGCATAGCACTGTTTATTAAATGGCTCATCACAGGTAATTTGACTCACACCATGGAGTTTATTCAAATTGCATATCTTAATGATTTCATTATTGACTGAGTTAAGGTGAAAATCTGGCAGAATATTTTTTTGGTATTCAATCAAATCTTGTCCTGCTTAGGTTAGCAGTTTCATAAACCACTCAGTCTCTTCATTACAGTCCTGGGAATTCTTACCCAGTCTAAATGATATGATTCTAAAGTTATCAGAAACCTGTATTCAGGAGTGCTTGTCAACGTCTTCTTCCTCCTTTCCGTGAACCTCCTTGAAGACACTTAGGATTTCACTAGCTTGTAAACAGCTTTCAGAAAATGCATCAGAGTTAAGCAATTAACTATGGAAACAACTTAAAATGGTCATGGTTAAAGACACAATTGAATTTGCTTATTTTTGTGGCCTACAATAATTTAACATAACAACCATACTTATAACTGATAACATACCAAGACATAACAGAATTTTAGGAATCTCATACAATGTTGGAACATATATTAATAACATTTTCATAAAAATATAACTTGAAGGTTAAACGTCACTTCTTATTTAACAATACTTGCCATGTAATTTAACATATCAAATAAGCCTGTGTGTTATCTCTCTTTGGATGCTGCAGGGGCCCTCTGTAATATCCCAAAGTTACGTTGATGTCAAAAGACTTAATTTTGAATTTGAAATTAGATTTTGAGAAGTCTGTCAAATATGTCAAAGGTTTAAAACACTTAAAATAGGATCACAGGTCACTGTAAAATAATAGTCATTCATTTAGCCAAAATGATAATTAAAAGATTTTCAAAAATAAAATCCTTTATTCTTTGATAGAGGGGAGATTCAGTTTTCCAAAGACTCAAACAACCTAATAATAATAAAAGCGTCATGAGACAGAATCTGCCTCTCCTTCCTACCCTCTTTTTTTGGGGCCGGGGTGATGTTTACCCAAAAGGTGAACAAAAAGATTTTACTGTCTCTTACTAATACGACATGAAATTCTGGTTCAAAAGAGAAACACAAATTTTACTTTTTTATTAGTGTATTATCAATACTAAACCTAATTTTAATAGAAACCTTATAAACAAATTTATCCAATCTCATTGATCTTTGACCACAGGAGATTTCCATTAACCATTTATAAGCTCTTACAAATTTTTTCTATTATCTTTCTTTTCCCAACTTTCTATATTCATTGTTTTATCTATATCTTTTTTTATTTCTTCAATTTGAAATAATCTTTAAATAACTTCTAAACTAGGCAAACTTTTTCTCAACATACACATTTTATGCCTTTACACCTTTTCTCACTAAGAACATACTTGCTTTGCTTTACGTATTCTGTATACAAAACTGTTTCTCTTATATCTAGTATTTTTAGTTACTTATATTAACTATGATTTTAACTCTTCGCAACAAAAATTTCTAGTGAAAACCTAGGAAGTAAGTACTTTTGAACTGTTTTATACGAGTGTTTTTAACTGAAAATTGTCCTTTAAAAAAGTGTCCTCGGTTCTTTTTATTTACATATCTAAATATATTTAGCTTTTCTATATCATATAAAAATGAGTCCAAAGTATATAAACTTAAACTTATGATTAACAATTAATGTTTCAGTATTTTAACCTACTTAGAAATGACTCAGATATTTTATGATTATCTATTACTTAACTTAGCAGAACCTGACTTTAAGATTTTAAATTACTGAAAAGTACTTTGAAGCTATGACACAGGTCATAGCTAATATCTTCCCCAGTTGCCTTAGGTCCCAAGTACCCACATGGGACCAAATGGGAAGGGAAGGCGGAAGGGAAGAGAAGAGGGAAGGGAAGGAACAGCTATGAAGGACAGGTCCTCCTGGTCCCTGAATTTGCATACCAGCGTAGGGCTCAGGATGGAGGACGGATCTGTGAAGAAGATGACTGGAGGATCTGACTGTTGTCAGCATAGCCAGGGTGCAAAGCTGGGCCAGGAAGGATAGGGCCATATTGGGCGTGGCTCTCCCTGGCAGCTGGTGGTCCAGGTGCTGAGGATATGTCCCCAGGCCTCACCATAATCTCACCTCTTACCCCAAAATCTAGAGGCTCAAAACCAAAAACAAGCTCATAGTAAGATGTGTACGAGACTTCCAGGGACCCCGGCAGCCAGTCCTTACAGCTTTAACTCGCAGACAAACAAAACCAGTATTAAAAATATTACAGAAGCAACAGTTTTGTGACCTTAAACATGTAGTGGAGACAGCAAAAACCCATCTAAGCAGTAGACCCAGGCAAAAAGGCCTGAATTATATTTAACTGCCAATTCTACAGCCATTTCTATTTTATTTTACCAGCAATTTTAAAATCAGCTGTATTTACAAACTATTATCACATACACATAAAACATATATCTATTTAGACATATAGATACACAGATGATCTTAGCTTTCATAAAGAATTCTCATTTGCCAGCATTCAAATAGATTTTCTTTTCCCTGTTAAGACTCTCAGTCTTCCAATTACCTGTTTCTTTGCCATATGCAAATGTTAAGTAGGTAGCCCTAAATTTGCATTTCTAAAGGGATGATTCTTTAGAAGAATCTTTAAAACAAGGTAGAAAATTTATATCTCAAAAGCATAGAGCTGACTCTTCAGGCTTAAATATTGTACTATCATTTGCCAAAATCAAGAAATAAGGGTGTTGGTAAAGGCCCAGTTAAGACACGGAGGCAAGGAAAACCACCTTCAACAAAGGTAAGACTTGTTATATAAGTTTAAACCAATGGTAAGTGTGAGTAGTGACTCAATTCTTCCTTTCTTCCTGGTACAAGGAGACAGATACCCCTCAAAATGGAGAGTTTCTTTATTGCACAGAAAGGTAGCAAATAGCCCGCTACATGCCAGAAAGTTGTCTTGGAGACTGATTCAGTTCAATGGGTTGTCTTTTTAGCTTAGCTACTGTTTCTCAGCTAAAATTACCAAGCTCAGGCTAGAGCCCATTAAAGAATGGGGCAAGGAAAACATTCTCTATGTCTAGACTTAGCATAGGTATCTCTGAAAAAGAAGAAGGGTCACTTTACCTGAAGACCTAACTTTCATAAACACTTTATCCAGCTTTATTTTCACACTCAGGGCAGGATAGTAACTAAGCCAAAAGGTTAGGAAATTTTTTTTCTTATCAATTAGTTGCTTAAGCTTTTTATTTGCCTTTCATAGAGAATCAATCTTTTAAAAGAGGCAATAAAAATATTGAAATCTTTTTAGAAGTTCTGCATATCAATAGGCATCCCTGGATAGGCCTAATCCTGGAGCCTTGATTTTTAAATTAACTTTTTAAAGTGCAGTATTGTTCATTTGGAGCATTCCACTATAATTTTAAGTGATCTTTAGTGAGATTTTGCCATTACTGTGTTTGCTGTTTCTGGGGCCTGATATCTACACACGTATAGGTAGCTGTAGCAGCAATATGGAGAACTTAGTTCTTCAAAAATTAAGGATCTCTTTTTTTATGTTGAATCTTGGAACAATTTGGCTCTCAGATCCCCTTGATCAACTTAGCCAATGACTTTTCCTACTTAAGTGTGCAAGAAAAAGAAACAAAGGGGAGAGAACACAAAAATTCTTGCAAATTTCTGAAAGCCGAAGTTTGCACCCCTGTGGTATTGCCACTTACTGTTAGTTTCTCTCTGACCCAGTCAGACATCTAAGGTCTCTAACTGGATCCAATCCAGTTAATTATTAGATCCAATCCCATCTTGGATCCAGTCCAGTTTCTGTCATGACTTCCAAATGCAGTACAAATCAAAAATTTGCTTAAACCAACTCAGATACTTCAAAACACAAATCCATGGAGCTTTGGAATCTGAAAGAGAGAACTTACCCACAATCCCCCATTGTTGTGAGAGAGCAATGGACACAATGGGCCCGGTGGATACCTCCTTTGGTCACTTGATGCTCCTTGGGGTCGCTGGAAGCTCTACTTCAGATCTCAATTCTGACACTACCTGTTAAAAGAAAAACTTTAGACAAATTAAATTTAACAGAGTGTAACTGAGCAAAGAACCATTCATGAATCAGGCAGCCCCTTGAACCGGAATTGGTTCAGAGCAACCCTGGCACTGCCACATGGTTAGAGAGGATTTATGAACAGAAAATGGAAGTGAGTCGCAGAAATAGCCAGATTGGTCACAAGTCAGCATTTGCCTTATTTGAATGTGGTTGAAACAGTTGATTGTTGTGATTGGCTGAGACTCAGTTACTCCTTGTAGGAGTAAATTATAGTTTGTTTACACTCTAGTTAGATTGCAGCTCATTATGTACAGAGAAACCTGGAGGCTGAATTTAAAATAGGTAGGGAGGTAGCTTTAGACCAAACTAATTTAGTGCCTACTTTTTTCTTGATGAGGCTGGTTAACAAGTGGATATGTTCTTACTTGTTTTCATAAGTAGGTCTGGATAAATTATTCAATTTTTCTCATTTTCTGTTTAAAAATTTTCTAATTTTTGCTTTATATTTATTGATTTTTTTGTCTGTTTCCTTGTGTTCTCTTATTCTTCTGCTAACTTTTAACTTTGAATATTTAGGTCAATTTATTTTCATTACTTTTGTGTACCAATGAAATTAACGCTGTGACTTTGTGTCCAGTAAAATCTCTGGCAAGAACTCAGGCATTTCTTTTATGCATATGGTTCTTAGTTTTGTATTTTGTGGGTTTTTTTTGGCATTTCCAGGTCTTATGTATCCTTTGACCAGGCATTTATTTAAGATATTTTGTTTGTTCTTTATAAATGTACAAGTTGTTTGGGTTTCATGCTATAGTTTTTTATTAATGCTTCTTTCTCTTGAGAAATAATATGTAGGTGATAAAAATTCTACCTATTTCAATGCTAAGTTTTGTAGATTTGGGGTGTATCTTTAGAAGATATATTAGCTGATACAGGATCAGACATAACGCTACCTGTTATATCAACCTCATTAATTTAACCTGAAATTAAAGGAGCTTCCATTTCTGGTTCAAATGGAGATTGTTACAATCTACCAGGTATAATTAAAGAACTTTAGCCTAGTCTCTCCTGTGTTTTCATCTTCATCCTTCCAGTGCTGACATCTCAGGGATCTTATCACTCTGATTCCTTTCTCAACTTCAGGATATTTCCTCCTCATTTTATTGCCCAAGAAGTATAACCTTAAAACATTTTATTGGGAATATCAGCACTTAGCAATACTACAGTGGATCAAACCTAAAAAATCTAACACCAAAGTTATTCTTGGACTTTCTTCTTCCCAGGAAGTTTTGTCCCCTGCTTCTCTTCCCTGCCTGGAAGCTCCACTGGGCTTCAGTTTGATGTGCGTTTATCATGCTCCCTACTCTTCGATAGCTTGAGCTCCAGTCCTCTAACTGGGATTCCTATGACCTGGGTCTTCCTTGCATATAGGTAGCTTAATGAAACCCTCATGAGATCAGCAGAGCAGTGTGATACAATGAGAACTCTTAGGATTCCTGTTTGCTACATCCCTGGCTCTCTGTATTTCAGGAGGTAAAGAGTAAGAGTGGTTTGGTCATTTTTACTGGAAGAGAGAGATTAGGATTTTTGAAACCTCTGTAGAAATTACCATTTAACCTTGAAGTCCTACACATTTTAGTAATAAGACACATGGACTGAAAAGAGATGATAATTCTAGAATATTATGGAAGAAGACAGCATGTGGGGAGAAAGAGAAGGGAAAAACCAAGTTGTATCTTTGAACTAGATATCAGATTAAATAAGATAAAGTAAGGCTACATGGAAAGGAGGTATTTTAATGTTTTTTATCACTCACTGTTTTTTATTTTTTTCTTTCAGCAATCATTTATTGCTTTCTATATATGCCAGACATTGTGCTATGAGACTTGCAGTAATTAAAAATAAAAATATAAAATTTTAGTTGAATAAAATAATTGATTTGTTCATCATAAGCACTGAAATGACTATTTTTATTACAATTATTGTTATTAGGGCTATGGATATTCTGAAGAAATTAACTTCAGCCTAAGGTAAAAGGGTGGGAGAGAAGGAATCAGGAAGTTTTCACAGAAGAGGTGTACTTCCAAGGAATAGCACCTTGTCTATCCTTCACACCTAGTACATTTGCGTTGAGTAGAACCATCCCTGGCTTCTCTCATTAGTCTGTTGAGCAGACTCTGTCCCAGTAGGTGCTTTGCTGCCTTTACGTTACTGAGGTGGGCTCCTGATTTGACCTAATCTAATGGTAATTTATTTCTTAAAATGAAAGGTGAGTGAATGAGACCCCAATCAGCAGTCAACAATAAAGACCACTCCTGCACTGCATTTTAAATAGACACATTTTAATGTAGGGAAATTAAGAAGATTCAGGTGGCATTTTAAAATAAATGAAAACCCAATCAAATAAGGATTATACCCAAGCAAAAACATCATGCATCACGGTCTTTTATAGGCAGTTAGTGACTAGCTAGAGGAGACTGAAAGCATCACACACCATATGGCGAGATAAATATGGCTTACTTTTGAAATTGCATTTGTGTCACACAATTAAACATTAAAAGTCTGCACTCCTAAAGATTCAGCTGCAAAACTTGAAGTTTTTGCAAGTTTCATTGTAACCACTTTGGAGATTTTTGGAGACATAAAAACTATCATTAGAAGCAGAATATCTAAGTCACGCGATTCCAGGAAACTATTTTTAAAAAGGTGTAAAAAAATAGCTTGCAATCCGATCTACAGAGCAGCTCAAATAATAATCAATACTCGATCCTCTCCCACTGAGCAGAAGGCATCCATGATTATGCCTCCTTGGAGCCCAGCAAATGGAAGAAGAGCTTAGGGAGCTGGCTTTTCCCAGGAGGGAGTCAAATGGAACTGAATTGCTGCAAGTCTGACCCTTGCATTCAGAGCATTTGAGGAGGAGTTTCAGCAAAATTGAGGTCAAGCCGGTGTGTTTTGACATCATTTTGCTGCAGAAGCAAAACCAAGATTGATTTAATCAGGGCAAGGAATCTGGCTTAGGATAGAAATCATAACAAAATTCCAGCCCAAATAGAAAAATTGGCATTTGGTTTCTATACCCTACCCTGATTGAATTTGAAAAAGAAAAATCAAATAATTTTTTTTCTTATTTTAAGAAAAAATGCTCTCATGCATGTCTTTGTCTCATATCTAAGAATTGAAAGTGTCTGAAGGCCATAAAGACCACCACTGAATCAATAGTGCACAGCAGAAACCTGGAGAAAAGCTCAAAGACATGATGGCTCGGACCTGCTATTCCCATCACTATCTGTAAATACCCACAGCGAAGTTCCTACCCAGAGGACTGTTCTGAAGATTAAATGAGTTAATATGTAAATAAGGCTCTTATAACAGTGTCTAGAACATAATAAGCAATATATATGTTTATTGTCTTTTTTTATAATTATCATTATTATAATGTTTTATTTTGGTAGACTGGAGATATCATCCAGAGTCTAGGATAATGGGGCAATTCAAATAACATTTAATAATACCTGTCATTTGATGAGCATTTAACATGTGCTAAGGGCTTTATGTAAAGTGTCTTACTTAATTTTCACAATAATCCTATGTGGTGAGTATTGTGTTATCCCAATTTTATAGTTGGAAAATCTGAGGCTTAGAAAGATTAAATAAATTGCTCAGGAGATCAAACAGCTGAAAAGTGGCTGCATCAGCATATTCTCCAGGCAATCTGATTGAAGCAGCTGCTCCTAATAATGAACTTAAAAGTCCAAAACAAATGAACCAACTAAAGCAGGATTTATAATGGCCAAAGTAAAAACATAAATTAAGCGTGCTCTAAATATGTTACACTTTTGCATAGCATACCAAACACCAAGTTATGTATGCCACCTACATGACAAGTGTACAAATAAGGCAAATACATGCCTAGGATACAACATCTATTTGGGAATAAAATAGCAAGCAACAATACCGACAAGAACTCAGAGAATCTTTTTGTTCTTTAAGTAGTTAACGTCTAAAGCCTGGAGGGAATAAACCCCTCAGCTGTTCTTTTCCATAGTGGGTGTCTGTGTGTAATCAATCTTATGCTTTGAGATTTACAAAGAAAAGGGTCAGGGATCTTTTGAGATTTTAAGATAAATGCACATGGATACCACGTAATGTTCTCTACTCCTAGGATGTGGGACTAGCATATACTGGTTGAAATTTCATACTGAGACTACGCTGATGTGATAGACCCCAAGTAACCACAGACTGGCAATTACAGGGGTTTTTTTTTGTTCCTTCATGTCATTTAGCAAGAATTGCAATTTAGTCCTTGTGACCTCTCCAGAGATTACACAAGAATCCTTCATGTTGAACCGTCAGACTACACTTTGTTCCTTACTGTCGCTTATCTACAATGTGGCAGAGTGAGCCTCCGAAGTAGCATGCACTTCCTTCTTAGATTCTGAAACATTGCCAATGCTATTGATAACACTACTGACTTGACTTAGAAAGCAAAGCTACACACTTTCCTTCTAAATTATGGCAATCTGTAGCTCACATAGAAGCCTCAATTGACCCTGCATATGTTGCATTATTTGTAGATACAAAAGAACTCACCAAGTTCTTTCACCTCCAACCATATCTGGCATTAGGACCTGCAATGTTTAAAAATCTTATCCTTGGTGTGTTGTGTTTCCCATTGTTAGATAGGGAGATGCAGTTCCACCAAACAGAAAGACAGAGTCACCGAGGCTGCAATCAGCAAGAGGAGTTTATTACCAACTAACTCGAGTTAGCGTCCATGTCTCAGAGCGCCAACACGCAGTGGCCTCTTCTCTGGACAAAGGACCCCGGGCAGCGCGGGAAGGGCAGTTTTATAGGGTCAGTTCAGGCAGCAGACAAAGAGCTGTCCACCCATTGGACATGCACCTATTTAGTACAGCGATTGGTTTTATTGCTATCTCTCTCTGCACTCCTCATATTACCCTGCTGCAAGCAAGCCGTTATCGCAAAAGCATAACTGAGCGGTTAGCAGGGAAGCAAGCTTCACTAGAATGCAGAAGTCTGTTTTGCAATTGAGCCCTGTGTGCAGTTTTGGTCCCTTACGGAAGAGAGTTTTGTATCGAACAGAAAACAAGACTTTATTGTCCCCCCTCCAAGAAAATCAAATTTCTACACTTGTCCAAAAGTATCTGTTATAGTTGCTGGGTGGTTTGGATCCAGACGAGATTTGCACATTTGCATCTTGTTTTTAGGTCTCTTTAATCTGTTTTTACTTAAAACATTCACCTGAATTTTTTGAAATACAATTTTGACTCTTGAAGATTGCAGGATCATTATCTTGTAAAATGCTGACATTCTGATGCAATGTTGTTTTCCCATGATTTTGTTTATTTCCTGCATATCTTGTAAAGTGGATGTTGGGTTTATAGCAGTACTGTCTGTTAGGTCCGGAGCTTAGAGATACACGAAGCCTCTCGGGTGCAGCAAAATGCTGTTTATTTTGAGCATCTAGATGGAGGCTGAAAAAAGTGTCCACACTGAAGGAGGGGAAAGCTTTGGGTTTTGTAGAAGGTTCCTCTGGGGGGGCGTGAGTACCTGGGCCAGAACAACCGCTTCAATAAATTTTTTTAAACAACCAATTTCTGGGACCCTTGCGTCAGTCTCATCCTCTAGAGAGAAGGGAGGGGTGTAGTTTCATCCTTATCAGGGATGGATAGGAATGCTGGCTGCAGCTGTCTGTTAGATTACAAGGTCTGGGGACTCTCCAGACTCCTGCGGCTATTGTTTTACAAGCCTAAGTTTTCCATTAATTGCTTTCCGTCCTGTACATACTTTTCGGGTTCCTACCTGGAACAAACCTAACACTGTCTAATACAAATATAATGGAAGGCACAGATGTAATTTAAAACATTTTAGTAGCCAAATTAGAAAATTTAAAGAAAATAGAAATTGTTTTTAATATATCGTATTTAACCCAGCATATCCAGTTGTCAATATAAAATCATTAATGAAGTTAACAATGACTAATGTCAATATGAAATTACTGAGACATTTTACATTTCTTTTGTGAAATGAATATAGTGCATATTTTACACTTACAGCACATCTCACCATGGATCCTAATTTTCATTGGAAATTCTTGGTCTGTATTTAGATTCCATAAAATTTATAGTTGAAAAAGTAGATTTGCAAACTCAGGATGTTCCAAACATACTTAAAAGTTTTTCAATAACTGAATCAATTTTATTTTTAAACTTCAAGTAAAATTAAGAATTCAGTTCCTCAGTTGCACTAGCCCCATTTTATGTTCTCAGTAGGCATATCGAGCTAGTGGCTACTGAGTTAGACTGCACTGGTCAAGAGACTTGAAAATTTCCTAGGCAGTGTTGTGTACTTCATATTGTATACCATCAGGAGGTGCATAATATAGGTTTATTAGTGATGCTAAGGATTTGGTCAAGGTGCTGATATCTGTATAATCACATTTTTCTTACAGTAATCTATGAGTGATACTTTGGCAATGGGAATAATCTGTTCTTCAACAGCCTTTTACCCAGTGGTTTTAGTGTCACTTGTTGGTCTTTGCCTGAATGTGGTTTTATATTGGGAGGTTACAAAATGGGTTTTTTCCCCCTATTTCTGCCATTACCTTCTGTTCTTTTTTGAGACATGGGTCTGTGTGGCCCAGGCTGGTCTCGAACTCTTGGCCTCCCAAAGCACTGGGATTACAGGTGTGAGCCACTATCGCCTGGCCTTTGGATTGATTTTTGTATATGCTGTGAGATAAGAGTCCAATTTTATTCTTCTATATATGGATATCCAATTTTCCCAGCACGATTTTTTGAAGAGACTATAGATCATTTTTCCTGTGGTCTTGGGCCAGCCCAGTTCTTTCCTTTCTCACTGGTAGTTCCCCAGAATAACCGTTACTCCAGCTCTCTTTTGATTAGTGTAAAAAAAAAAAAGTTTAATATTCTGGGAATGCAGTATCCTGAGATAAGTAGGAACTGACTGAACTAGTCTGGACTCTGTTCTTTTCCCCCTTAGAAACAGTATGTTCTTTAATGCGTTAGCCCAGCAAGTCACCTCACCCTAGGGTATGAAACCCAGGTGGACTGCTTTCCTAGATTCCTCAGTTGCTGTGCAAGTGGGGTGCACATGGGTGAGACTCCACTTTGGGCAGCTTTTTCTGACTCTTGGGAGGCCATGTGGCCCTGAATCCTAGGCTCCTGTTGTTCCTTTCTGCTTATCTGTAAGAAATAAATTGCTTCATGTGTGAGTGTTCTCTGTCATCGAACTCTAGCAGTTAATAAAAGTGCAGCCCAAGATGCAATGGGCTGAAGTGGTAACAAGTGCACAGTGATCCTGCTTCACACTACCCCTTCCCTGTTGTGTGTTCTTGATAAATGTCTTGACTATAAATATGTTGATTTTTTTTTTCTAGGCTTCTGTTACATAGATCTGTACGTCTGTTTGCATGCCTGTAGTATACATACTGTTTTGTTTACTATAGCTTTGTCATATATTTTGAAATCTGCCAGTGTATATCTTAAGCTTTGTTCTTGGTTAAGATCATTTTGGCTATTCAGGGTTTTTTGTGGTTCCATATGAATTTTAGGATTTTATTTTCTACTTCTGTAGAATGTCATTGGAATTTTGATAGGAATCGCATGGAAGCCGTGCGTTGCTTTGGTGCTATGGACATTTTAATGTTCTTCCAACACATGTACACCAGATATCTTTTCATTTGTTTACGTCTTTTTCAATTTCTTTCATCAATGTTTTATAGTTTTCAGTATAGAGATCTTTTACCTCCTTGGTTAAATTTGTTCCTTTGTAATTTTTTTTCATGTTATTGTAAATGGGATTGTTTTCTTATTTCTTAATTTCTTTTTCAGATAGGTTGTTGTTAGCATATGGAAACAAATGATATTGATTGTAATTGATTTTGTATCCTGCAACAAATAGTAACCAAATTTGTTTACTAGGTCTAAGTTTTTGGCAGAGTCTTTAGAGTTTTAGGATTTCCCATATATAAGATTATATCACAAGCAAACAATTTAACTCCTTTCCTTCTAAATTGAATGCCTTTTCTTTCTTTTTTTTTTTTTTTTCGCTAAATGCTTTTTCTAGGACTTTCAGTACTATGTTGAATAAAAGTTGTGACAGTGGGCACCTTTGTCTTATTCCTGATCTTAGATAAATAGCTCTCAGATTTCTACTCTTTTTTTTTTTTTTGAGACAGAGTCTCACTCTGTTGCCCGGGCTAGAGTGAGTGCCGTGGCGTCAGCCTAGCTCACAGCAACCTCAAACTCCTGGGCTCAAGCTTCTGCCTCAGCCTCCCAAGTAGCTGGGACTACAGGCATGCACCAGTATGCCCGGCTCATTTTTTCTATATATATCTTTAGTTGGCCAATTAATTTCTTTGTATTTATAGTAGAGATGGGGTCTCACTCTTGCTCAGGCTGGTTTCAAACTCCTGACCCTGAGCGATCCACCCGCCTCGGCCTCCCAAAGTGCTAGGATTACAGGCCTGAGCCACCGCGCCAAGCCAGATTTCTACTCTTAAGTCTGATGTTAGCTGTGGGCTTGCCATATATGGCTTTATTATGTTGAGGTACATTCCTTCTGTACTGAAATTGTTGAGAGTCTTTATCGTGAAAAAGATGTTTTATTTTGTCAAATGCTTTTTCTGCACCTATTGAGATGATCCTAAGAATTTTGTTCTTTATTCTGTTAATGTGGTATATCACATTGATTAATTTGTATATGTTGAACCACTTTGTATCTCAGGGGAATCCCACTTGATTATGTTGAGTGATTCTTTTATTATGCTGCTGAATTCAGTTTGCTAGTATTTTGTTCAGGATTTTAGCATCTATGTTCAGTGAGTATATTGGCCTGTAGTTTTCTTATAGTGTCCTTGTCTGGCTTTTAGTATGAGGTGTCCTTGTAAAATGACTTTGCAAATATTCAAACTTGCCAAAGTTCTTCGACATTTTGGAAGAGTTTGAGAAGCATTAATTCTTCTTTAAGAGTTCAGTAGAATTCACTAGTGAGGCCATTTGGTCTTGAATTTATCTTTGTTAGTTGCAGGGAGGTTGTTTACTGATTCAGTCTTCTTAGTCATTTTTGATCTGTCCATATTTTCTATTGCTTCATGATTCAGTATTGGAGGTTGTATGTTTCTAGGAATTTGTTTATTTCTTCTAGGTTATCCAATTCATTGGCATATAATTGTTAATAGTAGTCTCATGGTTCTTTGTCTTTCTAGACACTCATGGTATTATTTCGTCTTTCGTTACAATTTCATTTGTTGTCTTTCTCTTTTTCTTGATTAGTCCAGGTAAAGTTTTCTCAGTTTTGTCTTTTCAAAACACCAGCTTTTTGAGTTTGACATGCTGGCTCAGGTCCGTAATCCCAACATCTTGGGAGGCTGAATCAGGATGATCACTTGACCCCAGGAATTGAAGACCAGCCTGGGTAACATAGGCAGACCCTGTCTCTTAAAAAAAAAAAAAAAATTAGCCGAGCATGGCAGCATACACCTGTGGTCCCAGCTACTTGAGAGACTGAGGCAGGAATTTCACTTGAGCCCAGGAACCCAAGGTTGCAGTGAGCTATGATAGCACCACTGAACTCCAGCCTGGGCAAGAGAATAAGACCCTGTCTCAAAAAAAAAAAGCACCAGCCCTTAGTTTGTTTGTTTGTTTGTTTGTTTGTTTGTTTTTTCCTGGTATCTATTTCTCCTCTAATCTTTATTATTTCCTTCTTTCCTTCTAACTTTGGGCTTAGTTTGTACTTTTCTAGTTCCTTGAGGTATAAAATTAGGTTATTTGAGAGCTTCCTTTTTTTCTTAATGTGGCCATATATCATAGAGGTTTCTGTTAGAACTGCTTTTATCATATACCACAAGTATTTGTATGTAATGTTTCTATTTTATTTGTCTCAAGATAATTTTTAGTTACTCTTTTGATTTTTTTCTTTGATTATACAGGAGTGTTGGCTAATTTCCACCTATTTGCGAATTTTCCACTTTTCCATCTGTGATTGACTTCTAGTTTCATACCATTGCACTCAGCAAAGATGCTTGCCATCATTTCAGTCGTCCTAAATTTGTTAAGACTTGTTTGGTTGCGTAACATTTGATCTATCCTGGAGAATGTTTCATGCATGCTTGAGAAGAATGTGTATTCTACTGTGGGGTAAAATGCTTTTTATGTGTCTATTAGGTCCATTTGATCTATACTGTTGTAAGTGTGCTGTTTTCTTATTGATATTCTGTCGGTATGAGCTATCCATTGTTGAAAGTGGAGTACTGAAATCCCCTATTGTGTTGTTGTTTCTTCCTTCAAATGTGTTAATATTTGCTTTCTATATTATGAGCTCCCTAAATATATTGGTGCATTTATATTTATAATTGTTATATCCTCTTGATGAGTTGGTCTTTTTATTGTATAATGACCTTCTTTGTCTCTTGTGACAGTTTTTGCCTTAAAGTCTATTTAGTCTAATACAAAAATAGCCACTTCTGCTCTACTTTGGTTATCATTTGCATGGAATATACTTTTTGAACTTTTGACATTCAATCTATATTCCTTGAAGCTAAAGTGAGTCTCTTGTAGACAGCAGATAGTTGTATCTTGTTTTATTATTCATTCAGCTACTTTATGTCCTTTGCTTGGGGGATTTAATCCATTTAAAGTAATTATCGATAGGTGAGGATATTACCACTTTGTTCATTGTTTTCTGGCTGTTTTGTAGTTTCTTTTTGTCTTCTGTTGTAGTTTTCCTTTGTGATTATTTTTAATTTCAAAATATTAAGGGGGTACAAATGTTTTTATTACATGGATACCTTGTATAATACGTGAAGGCTTTTTGTGTGCCATCACCATAATAGTGTTCATTGGACCTAATAGTTTTTACTCCTCATCCCCCTTACAACCCCCTTCTTGGTTTCCATTGTCATTTACATCTCTTTGTGCCCCTGTGCCCATCTTGGAGCTCCCAGTTATTAGTGAGTACATGTGGTATTTGTTTTTCCACACATGTGCTTCCTTTGTGATTTGATGGCTTTTTGAATATGCATTCCACTCTGTCCTAATCTGCAAGGTTTCTGCTGAGAAATCCACTGATAGTCTTTTGGAGGCTCCCTTGGATGTGACAAGTCACTTTTCCTGCTTTTAAAATTCTTTGTCTTTGACTTTTGACAATTTGATTACAATGTGTCTTGGTTTCAACCTCTTTAAATTGAATCTATTGGTGGGTTTTGGGGTTCATGAATCTAGATGTCCATATATCTCCCCAGATTTGGAAATTTACTATTATTTCTTTAAATTGGCTTTCTACTAGAGTTTATTATAATCTAGTAAAGGAGATGTAAAAACATCTCACCAAATTTATAATTTCAGTGTGATGATGAATCTGGAAAAGGGGGGTAATATTAGGAGAAGATATCCAAGGCATTTTTATTTATTTATTTATTTTTTGAGACAAAGTCTCACTCTGTTGCCCGGGCTAGAGTGAGTGCTGTGGCATCAGCCTAGCTCACAGCAACCTCAGACTCCTGGGCTCAAGCGATCCTTCTGCCTCAGCCTCCCAAGTAGCTGGGACTACAGGCATGCCCCACCATGCCTGGCTAATTTTTTCCTATATATATTTTTAGTTGGCCAATTAATTTCTTTGTATTTATAGTAGAGACGGGGTCTCGCTCTTGCTCAGGCTGGTTTTGAACTCCTGACCTTGAACTATCCGCCCACCTCGGCCTCCCAGAGTGGTAGGATTACAGGCATGAGCCACTGCGCCTGGCCCCCAAAGCATTTTTTTTAATGATAGTGAGAGGAACAACAACAAACAACCTAGAAACGATATGCTGAGGACATGGCATTTAAACTGAGACCAAAATTACAAGGAGTAAGAGTTAGATGGGCTAGAGATTGTGGGGAAGGGTGGCATGGTATGAAAAGTGTTCTGCATAGAGACAATATCATGGATCTTTTGATCAATTGGTTATTTATATTTCTAGTATGAGAGGGAAGGAGAGTACATCAAGGATTAATTGCAGGTTTGACAGTACCATCCATTTACTGAAATAGAAAATGCAGACTGAGGTAATAATTTTTTATTATAGAACCGATAGGAAAAAATAACTGATTTCAGTAAAGTGATATAAGTCAAGTAAAGGTAAACTTTTAAGAACCCAAAAACTTTATAATGCTTTAATTTCATGGATAGAAAATTAAAGGAATTGGACTCAGAGGCTTAGCATTGAAAAAATAAGTATTTCGTGTGGCAAATCAATCTTAGCAAGGTGTATTTGTTCTTATACAAACAGCTAAATTGTGGGTGGTCCCTAGCTTGGGCCAAACATCTAAGATACTATTTGCCAGTTGGGACATCCATTGAGCCTGCTGAGCCTGAATCCCTTTTCTTCCTTTTCCCCAGTGGCTTGTCCTATACTTAATTTATATACATTTGTTCCCTGGTAGGGAGAGAGAAAACACTCTCCATGGAGAAGAACAGGCAGTCTTGGAGCATTCTTCTAGGTCTTAGGGATTTGCACTAAGCGTCCATGTGAGAGTCACAGGCTGAGAGCACAGGAATTGTTTTTAGTTGGCTGCATTCTAATTAAGGAGACTTCAAGAACCTGGTTGTGACCAAATGGTGAAAGCTGGAGAGAAACACTCCAGAGAATGAGGGGTGATTGTGTTTGGTTTCAGGTAGGTTGAGGAAAAAGTTGTCTTGTTTAGGTCCTGATTTTGTCCTTGGAGAAGTCAACATAAAGCTGCGGGGGCTGGCAAACTCTGAGGTATTTCCTCAGCCCCTGCTGCAAGGATGAGGGGTCCTTTCTCCATAGGGATGTGATTTTAAAAAGTCACATCACTAGGACTAACCACCTTCCACATAGAATGCCAACCAATAAATGTAGTAGTGAGGAAATTAAAACATCACTATTCGGTAATCATCATGTAATAGTAATTCAATGAAGAAACTTTGTTGAATGGATATTTTTTTTCCTCCTCAAATAGGTAACTTGACCCCCAACTTCACATCCATCACAAAAGGTTATTTTAAGTGGATTCTAGGCATCAAAGTGAAAGCAAACTAATTAAACTTCAAGAAAATAACATAGAATATCTTCATGGCCTTAGGGGTTGGGAAGTACTTCCTTAAATAAGATATAAATATGACTAAGTATAAAGGAAACACATATAAACTGGACTACATTAAAATTTAAAACGTTTATTCATCAAAATATACCTGTAAGAAAGCCTTAGAATGAGAAGAGATAATTCCTATATGTGGAATTGACAGATGACTTATATCCGGAATATATTAAGAACTCTTATAAATTCCAAAAGTTCAAACAGTCCAATAGAAAAATAATGAGGTTTGAGCAGGCTCTTAACAAAACTGTACTAATGGACAATAAACATGAAAAATAAAGTTTTTTATCCTCATTAGTAATCAGGCAAATATAAATTAAATCTGCCACTGCATACACATCAGAATGGCTAAATGCCAAAAAAGTGACAATACCAAGTGTTAAAAATAAGATAGAGAAGCTGGAATTTGCATACACTGCTTGTGGGAGGTGTGAGGTAGAAATGTGTTTTGAAAAACAGTTTGGCATTATCTATTAAATTCAAACATAGGAATATACTCTTAAATACAACCGTATCACAGCATTATTTGTTATAGCCCCAAATTAAGCAACTCAAATGTCCATCGATACAAGAATGCATAAATAAATTGTGATCTATGGGTTGAGTATCCCTTATCTGAAATACTTAAGTGTTTCAGACTTTGGATTTTTTCCACATTTTGGAATATTCGCATTATACTTAGCGGTTGAGCATCCCAAATCCAAAGTGCTCCAGTGAGCATTTCCTTTGAGCATCCTGTCAGTGCTCAAAAAGTTTCAGATATTGGAGTATTTTAGATTTCAGATTTTCAGATTAGGGATCCTCAACCTGTATTTATATTATGGAGTAGTTTTTAGTAAAAGGAAAAGAACTTATTACACATTACATGCACAATGTGAATGAATCTCATATACACAATGTTGAATGAAAGAAGTTAGACATAAACTAATACATACCATATGATTTCATTTACGTGAAGTTCAGAACATACAAAATTATGCTGTCAGAATAGTGCTTCCCATTTGGGGAAAACAGAGGAGTAATGATTTAGATGTGGCATGATGAATGTGTCGGGCTGTAGAAATTCATGATAATGTGCTGTACATTTGTTCTGCCTTTTTGTGAATATGTACATGTTTTTAATAGACAAGAGTCTCACTCGATTGCCCAGGCTGGTCATGAACTCCTGAGCTCACATGATTCTCCCACCTCAGCCTACCAAGTAGCTGGGACTACAAATGCAAATCACTGCACCTAGCTTTGAATATATATTTCAATAAAATTTTTAAATAATTCAGATATAGGCTGGGCGCGGTGGCTCATGCCTGTAATACTAGCACTCTGGGAGGCCGAGGCGGGCAGATCGCTCGAGGTCAGGAGTTTGAAACCAGCCTGAGCAAGAGCGAGACCCCGTCTCTACAAAAAATACAAAGAAATTAATTGGCCAACTGAAAAAAAAAAAAATTAGCCGGGCATGGTGGCGCATGTCTGTAGTCCCAGCTACTTGGGAGGCTGAGACAGGAGGATTGCTTGAGCCCAGGAGTTTGAGGTTGCTGTGAGCTAAACTGATGCCACGGCACTCTAGCCTGGGCAACACAGTGAGACTCTGTCTCAAAAAAAAAAAAATTCAGGTATAATTGCTAAATGTTTAAGAGCTTATCAAAATGAATATAAAGGATAAATAAGAAAGTAATAAAAAAGCAAAATTTAATGGAAAAAAGTAAAACTGTTCAATAAACGCAATATAAGTGGGTTTTTAAGAAACATAAAATACACAAATTTTGGGTAATGTCTGATTCAGCACTCCACCCATACGTTTTTTACCCTCTGCTAGGACCTAGGGGTGTTAAAACCTTTAGACAAAATAAATTTAATGGAGTTTAAGCATGAAAGGATTCATGAGTGAGTCAGCACTCAGAACCTCAGAAGAGGCTTGGAGAGTTCAACTTTAGCAGCATGCCCAGCTGGACTTCATAGGCTGAATGTGGAAGCAAAGTAAAGAAATTACTTAATTGGCTGCAGCTAGGCATTTGCTTTATTTGGATGTAATCCATTGGAAAGTCCCTAGACGGACAGCTGTTTGTGGAACAGTTGTAGGTTGGCTGTGATTAGCTCAAGCTTGGTTTAGTGTATGTTTTGTTTTTTCTAATTTAATCAGTTTCAAGGAATTCTTCCAAGTTAAGTTTTGGTTTACTTGTGTAAGGGGTCCAGGCAAAGGAACAACCCCAGGCTAATGGCTTCTTGCTAATTTTGCTGTAACAGGAGAGAGAGTCAGATCTGTGTGTGTGGAAACACTGTGGTGGTTTTCTATTGAAGTAGATGGGCACTTGAGATGTATTCTGTGCTTATTTTGTGAGCCATGGGAAATAATGCTTTGGATCAAAAGTTGAATATCACTGTTTTAGGCAAGCCAGGTGTCGGTTTTCAAGTGTCTTCTGAAATGGTTATTTTCCTATTGTCATTATCTTGCCCAGAACCAGTTCTGAGTCTGTAAACAAAAATTGTGGGGGAGGGGTGGGAAGTAGGGGATGATATTCCTTATTCATCTACTTTTCTCCATAGCACTTATCAGCTGATATAGTACATATTTATGTGTTTTATCTGCTTAGCCTTTTGGAATGTGAGATACCTAAGGTGTAGGACATTTTTTTGTATAGTTGACTGCTCTCTCCTTAGTGTCTGGTGTATTACCTGGCAAAAGAAGGCCCTTCATAAATCTTTGCAGAATGAATGAAGGCATCAGCCAGAGGTAAGGACTTGAAGGGATGCAACCCAGTCTACATGGCTTTGCCAGCTGGAGGAGCTCAAAGATGCATGAATTCAGTAAACCATCTGTGTTGAGGGTCCTCAAGACCACCCTTGTGCTCAGTGATTTACAGGAAGCCCTCATAGGACTCAGAAGCTATTAGACCATGAATATAATTTATTAAAACAAAAGGATACACATTAGAATCAGCACAGGGAAAAGATGCATGGATTGAAGTCAGAAGAAATCAAGCTCCCAGGTGTCCTCTCCCAGTGTAGTCACATGGACAACACCTAATTCTTCTAGTAATAGTGTGTAACATCCATGAGAAGTGTTGCCAACCAGGAAAGCTCACCTTAACTTTAGTGTCCAGGGTTTTTATTGAGGATTAGTCATGTAGTCAGTCATTCAGTACCTCTGTGACTTACTTCATCCACTCAGGCCTAGCCTCCCAAAGTTCAACCTCATTCATTGTTGCCCAAAGCCTCAGTTGTACAAAAACAGGTTTTCCACATAAATCACATCATTAGCATAAACTGGTGATACTAGTAGTGTGGTTGAAGACCTGAAGCATACTACTTCAGGTCTTGAACATGAAGCACTTATTGGACAAGATATTCCATGGGCTCAGAGGTCATCTCCCAAATTGAACCAGGGTCTGTCCTGAAGACAAATCTTTCTAGAAAAGTGTAGGTTTAGTGCAACCTAGGCCTGTTGGGTTAACCTTTCTGCACATGATTTCACGACCATCTTCTGGTCATGTTGGAGAATAACAACCACCTTAAGATTTTAGGCTTTGAGTCAAAGTAACCTGCATTGAAATTCTAGCTCACTACTTCCTAATTGGTGCTGTTACATCAATTATTATTATTGTCTGAGCTTAGGTTTCCTCAACTGTTGAATGACAGTAATAAAAGTTGCTTTGATAATCATATGAACTTATCCTACCACTGTTTCTGGCACATAATGGATACTCAGTAAATGGCAGTTGATATTTATGTATTTATGTCCATGTGGCATTGTGTTCTATAGTTTCTGATGGCATTCCCACGAATAACTTCATCTTCTGCAGAGAGATGACTAATGAACGATGCTTCATGACAGATGAATAATGCCTGCTGCTTAAAGATTGACAAGATGAGGCAAGACTCTCATTACTACTACTTAATCAAGAGGAAATGGAGTTGACCTATCCATAAATTCAGACCCTGTCTTGAAGAGACTTTGGGAACAAGATGATCAGGCAGATTTTACCATCAGACTCACAGGATGCCAGCCACTGATCTTTCCCTTGGTGGTAAATCCTTTTTGATGCTCCTTTGAGACCCTGCTTTAACTAGCCTGTGAACAATTTGTCATATGATCAGGGCCTAGGATCTAAGTAGTCCTGCTTCTGAGCTACCAGGGGTGGGGGTGGGTGGTGTGCTAACATAGATATGAATATTCTGTTGTCTAAATCCTGGGATTTGGGAAGGAG
This sequence comes from Lepilemur ruficaudatus, assembly GCA_963574885.1. Lineage (NCBI taxonomy): Eukaryota > Metazoa > Chordata > Mammalia > Primates > Lepilemuridae > Lepilemur > Lepilemur ruficaudatus. The sequence continues at coordinate 9,436 of CAUYRT010079899.1, read as the reverse complement.
GGGTAAGCATGCCTGCTTTTGTGGAGGAGGTTCTACTTAAATCACATGATGAGATTCATCATTTTTGGCTCAAAACAAAAAAGTCTGGCTGAGCACGGTGGCTCACACCTGTAATTCCAGTGCTCTGGGAGGCCAAGGTGGGAGGATTGCTTGAGGCCAGGAGTTTGAGACCAGCCTGAGCAAGAGCAGACCCCCATCTCTACAAAAAAAATAGAAAAATTAGCCAGTGGTAGTGTGCGCCTGTAATCCTAGCTACTCAGGAGGCTGAGGCAGGAGAATTGCTTGAGTCCAGAAGTTTGAGGTTGCAAGGAATTGTGACGACACCACTGCAGTATAGCCCAGATAACAGAGCAAGACTTTGTCTCAAAAAATAAAATAAAAAGGTGTTAACCCTTCATTTCTTTGCCTATAAAATGAGATGATTATAATCTTTCTCCTGGTTATCAAAGCCTAAAGCACCTTTTCTGGCATCAGGTGGGACAGGCTGCTCGGGCATTTTATGGCGTGTGTGTGTGTGTGTGTGTGTTTTCACTTAGAATTGGGCAGCCTGGGTTCTCAGTGTTTTTTTCCTCTTCTTAAGATCATTCTCAAGACATTTTCTGTCTTCATGAGGCAAAATCTGAAGAGGAAAGGATGGTGGCTGGGTGGTCAACAAATTATTCTCAGGTAAGTAGGATATTGATTTTTGTATAGAAACATCTGTTTCTTCCTACCAACTGGATGTGTTTCCTTATAGTGGAACAGAGCTTCTTCGAGCAATTAGGGCCTGCTTAGGGACTAAGTCTACAGTCAGATTTCTTCAGATGACAGGGCCTCTCATGTGGTTAGCAGATTACATAGGGATCTTGTTATCCCAGTGTTTACTAATTCCAGTCTGACTCTCATCCATGCTAGCTGTGTGCTTTCATTTTGCTATGATGGACAGTAAGGGAGAGAATGAACATCTACATAGAGAATTTGTGTTGCCACTGGAGCATTTATTTCAGTGTCTGTAATGTGCTCAGGACTGTACTAAAATCTGTCAATAGAGAAAAATAAGGCCAGAAGAGGTCACAATCCAGTTGTAGTGAGACACATTCAGTTGGTGCTCTTAAAGCCGTGTGACTAGATGAGATCACCCATGAGGAGGATATAGAGATAAGAGGACTGAGGACTCTTGAGTGCTAGAGACCACAGAACCCTGTCAGGACATCAGTTCCCTCATTCTCCAGTGAACATGATGGAGAAGGTACTTGCCTGATGCCAGCATATGTGTGATGGTTTAGGACTCAGTGACCTTTGAGGATGTGGCTGTGGACTTCACCCAGGAGGAGTGGACTTTGTTGGATCAAACTCAGAGGAACTTATACAGAGATGTGATGCTGGAGAACTACAGGAATCTAGTTGCAGTAGGTAAGGCTGGTACTATTCTTTCATTTAGTCTTTTTCTGGAACAAATATTTCTTAAGTTAACTGTATTTTCCTCATGAAAATGAAGATCTGTTCCTTGTACTGGCTATGTTTTCTCTATGAAGAAAAAACTTAGGGCTTCTTAAATGTGTATACAAGCTTAAGCCTAGGTTTCAGAGGAAGGATCACCTGTCTTTTTGGTACACAATGAAAGAGAGAGTCTTTGCAGTTTTGGTTCATTTGAAGGTTTACTGGTTAATGCGTTTTGGCATGAACATTTTGTTGTTTCTCCAAGTTATACCTGACAGTGTTCAGAATGTCTGAAAAGCAGAATCTTGGCCCCTGGTTTATGGAGATATTGCACATTCGTCTTACATCATCTTTCCCTGAGAGCAGGGCACCAGCTGTTTAGATCTGGTCTGATTTTTCAGGTGGAACAAGGACAAGAGCTAAGGACAATGGAGAAAGTTCTCCACGGTGAGGGAAAAGACAGATGTGATTCTTTATGAGAAATAACCCTAATTGGTGAGAGGTGCAGTCCATTTGGAAATGTTAAATAGGAAGCTTTTAAAGATGTATTTTTTTTCTGAGAATATTGAGGCCATTTGGTTTCTGAGGTTCCTTGGGGTAAGTTAGACTTCTCTTTCTCTTTCACTTTCCATCCACCTTTAAAACTTTCTTTCGGCCTGACAGTAAGATCTCTCCCGTTTCTTCCTTAAATTCATCATTTGCATTTAGCTCTTTCTCCATTTCCTTTCAACTTTGTTTCCCTGGCTGTGCCTGCTTTTTATTCACTATCAGTCTCAACATTTAGAGAATCATTTCTTGGTAAATCACCTACTATTTTGACCTCAGCACCTTACTGTTGCCAACCTCTTAATAAAGCCAAGTTTCTCAATCTGTTTCCCTTTTTTTGTTGTTTTTAAAAACTATATTTCAATGCAGTGTTTGAAGATATATATGCATTGGTCTTGCATTAACATCTTTCTTTTATAATTTATTTAAGAACTTAAATTTTGTTTTCATCTTATTTCAGATTGGGAGATTTGTATTAATGCCAAATGGTCAGCACCTCAGCAGAATTTTTTGCAGGGGAAAACATCCAATGTGGTGGAAATGGTAAGATTCACAAGATATAATTTCTTGCCTTCCACATTAGAGGAAGATTAGAAATTCCATAAAATAGAAAATCTGCACAATAACCATGAGAAATAATTGAAACTATTCTTATTCACCTGAAAAAAAACCATCTCTCAGACAGACTCTGAGCAATCATGAATTTGACAGTCACTCTAAGCATCCCTCAAAATATATTTTTTTACCAATTTCCTTCAACTAAACAATCCCATGTAGCTAATTTATAACAAGTTTTAGAGAAATAATTTGGTCTTGGGCTGTTATTAAAGTCTATTAGGAGCCCAGTGAAAGTAAAGAATATAACAAAACTTTCCAACAGACTAGTCACTTCATTCTACCTGAAGGCACTTAGGTCTGGAACCATGCATTGCTGTGAAAATGGTAGGAAAACACAAAAAACTTTAATCATACTAATGTATTTTCTATAAATAAAAGAATTCATGGTAAAGAGGGGAATCTCTGGATGAAATAAATTTGAAAAAAACTTTTATAAGTTATTATTAATCTCTTCTTCAACAGGAGAGAAACCACGTTGGAAAGGAACTGTTTAACCGATGTGAAAAAGCTTTGGGTGAACACTCATGCCTTAAGACTCACAGGAACACTTATTTTAGAAAGAAAACTTGTGAGTGTAATCCGTGTGAAAAAGCCTTCACAAAACACTCTTTTACTCTACATAAGAAAACCGATATTGGAGAGGAACTTCTTAAATGTAATCAGTGTGAAACAGCCTTCAGCCAAAATCTACATCTTCTGGTTTGCAAGAAAACTCACACTCAAGAGAAACTGTATAAATGCAGTGACTGTGGAAAAGGCTTACCTTCCTCCTCACACCTTAGGGAATGTATAAGAATTCATGGTGGAGAGAGACCTTATGTTTTTAAGGAGCATGGGAAAGAAAGCCTTTTCTCATTCTACAGGTCTTTTGTACACATACAAACTCACAGAGGAGAAAAACCCTCTGAATGTAAGAAAAGTGGGAAAGCTGTCACTCGGTCTTCATATCTGACTCCACATTTAAGAACTCACAGTAGAATGATGCCTATGGAATGTAAGAAGTTTGAGAAACCCTTTGCTTATTCCCAAGGTCTTGCTAAACATGTAAGACTTAGCATTAGAGGGAAACACTATGTTTGCAAGGAATGTAGCAAAGAGTTTACTTGTTTCTCAAAACTTAACATTCACATGCGAGTTCACACTGGAGAAAAACCGTATGAGTGTAATAAATGTGGGAAAGCCTTCACTGATTGTTCAGGTCTTATAAAGCACAGGTGAACTCACACTGGAGAAAAACCTTATGAATGTAAGGAATGTAGAAAAGCCTTTGCTAGCTCCTCCCATCTCACTGTGCATATGAGAACTCATACTGGTGAGAAGCCTTATCAATGTAAGGAGTGTCAGAAAGCCTTTAGTAATTCCTCTTGCTTTAAAAGTCACATGCAGACTCACCCTGGTGTAAAACCCTACGACTGTAAGCAGTGTGGGAAAGCCTTTATTCGATCCTCATTTCTTATTCAGCACTTAAGAAGTCATAGTGTGGAAAGGCCTTTTGAGTGTGAGCAATGTGGGAAAGCCTTTAGATACTCCTCACACCTTAGTCAACATAGAAGAACACACACTGGAGAGAGACCATATAAATGTAAACACTGTGGACGAGCCTTTACTATTTCATCAGGCCTTACAGTACACATGAGAACTCACACTGGTGAACGCCCCTTTGAATGTCAGGAATGTGGGAAAACCTTTACTCGATCTACATATCTTATTCGACATTTAAGAACTCACAGTGGGCAGAACCCATACATAAGGAATATAGGAAAACCTTTAGTAAGTCATCATGCCTTAATGAATGTATAAGAATTCACACGTGAGAGGAGCTTATGCTTGAAAAGAATCTAGGAAAGCCACTACTTTCTCACACTTACTGAATGTGTACTAATTCATACTGGGAATGTACACATTCATAAGAAATGTGGGAAGCTTTCCCTGGTGTCTCAAATCTCAAGAAAGAAGAGAAGCCACATGACTGTAAGGAATGTGGGAAAGCCTTGGCTCATTCCACATGCCTTACTATTCATGTGTCTACGTCCTAGAAAACAAACTGTGAGTGTAAGGAATGTAGGAAAACCTTCATGTGACGCTCACAATTTGAGTCTGTTTGAACTCATGCTGGAGAGAAACAGTATGATTGTGGGAAGGATGGAAAAGCTGCTTTTAGGCCAGACATGGTGGCTCACATCTGTACAATCCTAGCACTTTAGGAAGCCCAGGAGTGAGAATTGCTTGAGGTAAGTTCAAGGTCAGCCTGGGCAACATAGCGAGGCCTCCTGTCTGCCAAAAAAAAAAAAAAAAAATGTATATATGTATTAATTAATTAGCTGTGCATGGTGGTGCATTCTTATAGTCCCAGCTACTCAGGATGCTGAGGGGGGAGGATCACTTTAGTCCAAGCATGTGAGGCTGCAGTGAGCTATGATTGTGCCACTACACTCCAGCCTGGGTGACAGAGTGAGACCCTGTCTCCAAAAAAACACAACAAACCTTTATTTTCCTCTGGTCTTGCTGAATTTCTGATCACACTGGATGTAAATGCAAGTCGTCTGGATGTAAGGGATATATTGAAACATTTCACTCTGTCCTATACCTACATATTGAACTGTGATCTTACAGGTGTTAAAAATCCTTTCAATTTAGGAAATGTGGAGATTTTTGTTATCTTCTGCTTTGGCAAAGTGTAAAAGCACACATTACTAAGAAACCCCATGAGTGAAAGGGATGTGGGAAAGCCCTTGATTGTTGTTTGTCATTAAGAAATGTGATCTACACTGGAGAGGAACTGTGACTGTAGGGAAGGTGGAAAAGGCTTAATATGGTTTTTTGTATACATTTTTTTAATTGGCCGATTAATTTGTTTCTATTTTTAGTAGAGACAGGGTCTCGCTCTTGCTCAGGCTGGTTTCAAACTCCTGACCTTGAGCGATCCGCCCGCCTCAGCCTCCCAGAGTGCTAGGATTACAGGCGTGAGCCACCGCGCCCAGCCTAGGCTTAATATGTTAAGCCTAGTATTAATTTGAGGTACATACAAAAGTTACACTGGAGAAATGCTGTATTGGAATGCTTTGGGTAACTACATGTCTTAAACATACATTTTGTATAAAACATTTTAATGAAAAACAAAGTTTATTGACTTCTAAAAAGTTAATCCACATTTTTAGAGTTAATTTGTCAATATTGTAACACTAAGAACATCAACAAGATTTTCAGAAACCAACTGCAGGGTTTAAGATAAAAATCTTAAAAGGTATTTTATTGAAAATCTTTGTTACAAAAAGATTTTAAATAAAATCTAAAAGAGTAAGGAATTTAGAAAAGTTTTGGGGTACAGCTTTTTTATTGCATACTAAGAAATTGATACTAGCAAAGAAAATCAAATTTTTATTTAAATAAGTTTGCTTTTCAGTGCATCCTTAAACTAGTGATGTTGAGCATATGCGTTTCCGCTGAAGGCATAGCCACTGAAGGCGCAAGCTCAAGAGCCCACCCCACACGGCCCCGACTGGAAGCGGATATGCGGAGGGAGGGGTCAAGGGCCCACTTTGCAGCCCCAGCCTTTCTGGAGCAGGGGCTCTTCCTCCCTGAGACCTCGCCTGCTGCTTCCCGCCTGGGGCCTCCTGTAGCCAGAGTTTTTTTCTAGAGCTGTGGACCAGCTGTTCCAGGTGTCTGTCCCTGGAGGAGGCCAGTGGGTTAAAGCAGTCAGGGTGCATCACAAGGCCTTTCCCATCCTCTGTACTCTTCCTCTTTACAAGTCTCCCGCAAACCAGATCATTTTTCCCTCAGGAAAATGCCCTTTCCTGTATCTTGCTTTCCTGCATTATTGTGGTATCCTGTTATGCACGCTGTCAGTCCAAGGAGATCTTCCCTCTTTTTTCCCCTGTTATGTGCCTGCACCTTTGTGCTGAATAGACGTTTGAGTTCCCATCTGAATGGGCTTGTATTTGGTCCTCCATGTTCATGGACTGAGGTCTTCAGGGTCAATTTTTAGAAGTAAAGTTGGGTCAAAGGATAAATGCATGTGTAATATTCCTAGATATTACCAGTTGCCTCCACTCCGTGGGACTTGCACTATTTTGAGGCCTCTGAGTGTATATTTTGTATCCTGCAAGGCTGCAGGCCTCTCTTAATTTTCATTTCACCTGTAGATTATGTTGGATATTTACATACTGTCATATCCTCTATCAATAACAGGTTTATTCTTCCCTTACAATCCTATTATGTCCTCCTCCCCAACCTTCCGAATTTACCTTACTATTTACCACCTATAAAGATTAGAAGGAGGCCGGGCACGGTGGCTCACGCCTGTAATCCTAGCACTCTGGGAGGCCGAGGCAGGTGGATAGCTCAAGGTCAGGAGTTCGAGACCAGCCTGAGCAAGAGTGAGACCCCGTCTCTACTATAAATAGAAAGAAATTAATTGGCCAACTAAGAATATACGGAAAAAATTAGCCGGGCATGGTTGCACATGCCTGTAGTCCCAGCTACTCAGGAGGCTGAGGCAGAAGGATCACTTGAGCCCAGGAGTTTGAGGTTGCTGTGAGCTAGGCTGATGCCACGGCACTCTACAGCCTGGGCGACAGAGTGAGACTCTGTCTCAAAAAAACAAAAAAAAAAAAAGATTAGAAGGAGCTATGCTGATCTTCCAAGTCTCAGGATGAAGGCTCTCTGCTTGTCACTACTTACATGTTTGTCATATGTTTTTGATAATATTCTAAGTTTAAGAACATTCTCTTCTTTTCCTCATTTGCTAGGATTATTTTATAACAGTATTACTGATATAAAATCACATTTATTCTATCCATTTAAAGTATATAAATCAGTTTTGGTATATTGACAGTTGTGTAAGCATCACCACCATCTAATTCTAGAACATTTTCATTGCCTCTAAAAGAAACCCTATACTCATCAGCAGTCACTCCCCACTCCACTCCATTCCCTGGCAACCACTAAGAGGCTTTCTGTCTCTGTGGATGTGCCTATTCTAAACATTTCATATAAATGAAGCCATATAATATGTGGTCCTTTGTGACTGCTTTCAGTTAACATAACGGCTTCAAGGTTTATCTGTAGTGTGCATCAGTACTTTCTTTTTTGTTAAATAATATTTCATCATATGGACATTTATTTTAGTTATCCATTCATCAATTGATGGACATTTGGGTTGTTTCCCCCTTTTGGCCATTATAAATATTGGTGCTATGAATATTTGTGTGCAAGTTTTTGTGTGGATATATGCTTTCATTTCTCTTGGGTATATGCTCAGCAGTGGAATGGCTCATTCACAAATCTACAGTTAACCTTTTGGCAAATTGCCAGGCTGTTTTCTAAAGTGGCTGTACCATTTCAATGTACCCTCAACAAAAAATGAGAGTTACGGTTTCTCCACACCCTCACCAACACTTATTTCTCTTTTTAATTATGGCCATCGTAATGGGTGTGAAGTGTCTTATTATGGTTTTGCTGATTTCTTATTTCCTTGATTGGTAATGGTGTTAAGTATCTTTTCATGTACTATTGTTGACCTTTGTAGCTTCTTTAGAAAAATGTTCATTTAGATCATTTGCCTGTCTTTTGAGTTGTCTTTTTAAAATTCAGTTGGCTGAATTAAATGCAGCATAAAATTTTTCAGGCTGAAAAAATTTTAAGTTATTTTTAAAATCATATGATAATGACTTTTATCATTTCTACTCTTTCATTGAGATGATCATAGAGTTTTTTTTTTTTTTTCCGAGACAGAGTCTTACTCTGTTGCCCGGGCGAGAGTGAGTGCCGTGGCATCAGCCTAGCTCACAGCAACCTCACACTCCTGGGCTGAAGCTATCCTTCTGCCTCAGCCTCCCAAGTAGCTGGGACTACAGGCATGTGCCACCATGCCCGGCTAATTTTTTCTATATATATTTAGTTGTCCAATGAATTTCTTTCTATTTTTAGTAGAGACAGGGTCTCGCTCTTGCTCAGGCTGGTTTCGAACTCCTGACCTTGAGCAATCCGCCCACCTCGGCCTCCCAGAGTGCTAGGATTACAGGCGTGAGCCACCATGCCCAGCCGATCATAGAGTTTTTGACTGTGATCTGTTAACAAAGAAAATTACGTTGATTGATTTTCTAATAGTAAGCTCTCGCATTCCTGGGGTAAACCCAACTTAATTCTGTTGTATTATCTTATTTATTGGACTTATTTTCTTTAAAATAAGAAAGAAAAGCTCACAGCCTGCTGTGAGCTAGGCTGAGGTCATGGCACTCTAGCCCAGGCAACAGAGTGAGACTCTGTCTCAAAACAAAACAAAACAAAACAAAAATATAATGTAAACCTTAGTGACCAATTACATAGAAGTAACCATGTTTATTGAATCCATGTTTATTGAAATTTGCCTATAGTTTTGTTTTCTTACAATGGCCTTGTCACGTTTGATATGAATATGCCAATCTCAAAGAATATTCTTCTTCCCTTTATACTCTTAATCAGGGTAATCCTTTTGATAAGTCACCCTATTTTGTGAAATTACTTTAAAAGTGACCATGTTTTTTCCCCTAGGGTAATATTGTATAAGCTACTGTAATAGAATAATCAAAAATACAAACATGACATTTTGAATCATGCATAATTCTGGCATTTTGGCATAAAGGCTAAATTAAATAAAACCTTCCAAATACCTAGTTCTTGCCTTATAGATTGGATAAATTATTATTACCTGCACTTAATATAATGTAAACCTGGCCGGGCGCGGTGGCTCACGCCTGTAATCCTAGCACTCTGGGAGGCTGAGGCGGGTGGATTGCTCAAGGTCAGGAGTTCGAAACCAGCCTGAGCAAGAGCGAGACCCCATCTCTACTAAAAATACAAAGAAATTAATTGG